>JACBKR010002649.1:0-34000 GCA_014218235.1 Colocasia esculenta | reverse complement strand
ACCTTACTTTTATATCATATCATGAATAGAATAATTATACCTTGAGTTAGCATGTTAAAGAATTTTGGTAGAAATCATGTGATAGGTTTATTTTATTGCGTAAGAAACACATAACATGTACCATGTATCTTAACTTGTAAAAATGTCATGCTTAAGTTTTAAAGATTGTGTAATTCATACTTGTTATATTAGTTGTTCTGTTTCAAAGATAAATGTCCATATGAAACATGTATGTGTAATGTGCATGGATTTGCTTGCTGAGTCTTGTAGACTCATTCTTACTTCGGCGTACAGGTGCAGATGTTTCCACTCCTTTGGAGGAGACAGTTAGGAGTGACTCCGAGCGTGAGGAGTAGCACCTTCGTGGGATTCGCTTTATTGTATTTCATTTTCACAGTATGTAATAAAGGAGGATTTGTAAGAGCAAATCGATGTTCAAACCGATGTTCAATCATGGGAAAATCGATGAGCAAATCGATGTTCTTACTGAAGAAATCGATGTGAGAGCAAATCATTGTTCTCACAAAGAAATCGATGTGAGCCTTAATGAATCGTTATGAAAGGCAAATCGATGTGAGGGTAAATCGTTGCGCTCACTTATCAAATCGTTATGAGCCTTAACAAATCGTTATAGAAGGCAAATCGATGCGGTCACTTAAGAAATCGTTACGAGACCTAAATCGATGTGGGCCTTAATGAATCGTTATGAAGGGCAAATCGATGTGAGGAAAAATCGTTGCGCTCACTTATCAAATTGTTATAAGCCCTAAACGAATCGTTATGGCGCTTATAAAATCAATTAAGACTAAATCGTTGTAGCGCTTATAAAATCGATCAAGATAAATTGTTGTAGCGCTTATTAATTTGGCACTTGAACTGAAATCGATGTATATAGATTAGACATCAATTTTATCATTTTAGTGCACTATAAAATAATCATAAATATTGATGAAACAATCTAATCATAAATTTTGTTAGCACCAAAATATGAAGGTAATAAAGAGTGGTTCAACATCAACGTCGTCATACCTTATTATTCTTTTTAGGAATATGTACTTATATAATTTTCTGAAGGTTAAGGTTATTTCTTGGTGAAGGAATCTTAGGAGTAATATGCTACTGCCGACAATAAGAAACATAATAGAGAGTGTATTTAATTGAATCCATGATCACAACCTGGTTTCATAAGATCTAAAATTGCTAATTCAGATTTCCATCAACTATTGATGTCATGATCACAAGTTGTATAAAAGTGTATGCATTATATGACATGATAATTATGACAAGATTGCTGAGACTAATCTAGATTACAAAAAAAAAATTTTAAAGGTTGAAAATTTAAATTCTTGTGATCCATCCAAACTAGTCAAGGAGTTTGGATGACCAAACTCTTTTCTTAGTGGGGGAGAGTTGTAACACCCCGAAAATTTAAAGTGTTAGGAAAATATGATTAATATGGTTAATACACATTAATATTATCATTGGATTGAAATAATTAGCATTTGGGATTAATTAGTGCTAATAAACGTTATCCCAGTGTCGTACACAGAGGTGCGCGCTCCCACAGGGCGACACCGGAAAACGACAACGAAATAAAAATCTGAGAACACCATAATTTTCAGAAAAATGAGGAGATCTCGAAAATATAAATATCTGAAATTTTCGACGTACGGACTTCAAGGATAAGCCGACGTGACTATTTTTCGAGTGATTTTTCACTGAATGTAAAATAAAATATAAAAATTAAATAAAAATCATCATAATTTACAAAACCATCATATTAGGCTATGGTTAAAATTTTAAGACAAATGGATACCAGTTAGACATGTTTGCAAAGTGTTTATTGGACCAGCTGAAATATGGTCCAATTACGGTAAGAATTATGTGAGATTTTTGGGTTGCATACGTGGAAGGCATGGGGAAGGCCAGCGCCCATGGGGGAAAGGTTATCATAGTGCTGCCTTATGTGTAAGTTGATAAGGTTGCATGGTAAACGTGTAAGCTGTAAAAACCAAAGGGTTTTTACAGCAACACGTATGGGCTTGGCGTGTCGTTTTGCATGGCTTATGATGGAGGCTATAAAAACACCTCAAAAGCCTTCGTACCTATCTTTCTGACCTCCTCTCCTGTGGTGCTGCTGCTGTTGTATTAGGTTTCATAGTGGGTGTGTAGCAGGAGTTGCTAGTTCTTATTCTCGTGCACTTCTTGCTCCTGTTTAAGCTGTCGTTGGAGTTGCTGCTAGGCTGTGAGGAAGCAGCTGTTCCATCTACTAGTTCTCTTGCTGTGAGAGTTGCTTTATCCTGGTGGAAACTGCTACTGTGTGTGAGCTGTTGCTTCCACTGCTTTGGCAAAGGTGCTACAACTTGTAACTGAAGTAAGCTGCTGTACTGCATCTTGGCATCTCGTTCTTCTTATAGCTATGAAATCACCAAAGTAACAAGTTTCTTCTTCAAGCTAGGTAGAATTATTTTCCTTTCCCACTCTTCTCTAAATCCTTGACCCCTACCATTGTTTAAGAGGTCATTATCTCCCACTTACTTGCTTTAAACTTGTGAATTCTCTTTTAAAACAGTGTATCCATCCCTTATAGTCATGTTTTAGTTGTGTGTCTGTAGGATTCAATCCTCTTTCTTTCTTCTCTGACTCTTGTTCTTGAACTAGCCATCAAACTTACGGTTTTAATGTTCAAGCTCTTGTTTTAGCTCCATGAATACCTTGAGTACCATTTTTCAAGATCATGTAGGATTCGTTTCCTATTCTTCTTCCTTCCACATATCAGCCTTGAATCATTAGTGTGAAGTAATCTAGCACCAAGAGTATGCTATTTTCCAGATTCGAAGGGAGCTCCATGATAGGAGTTGAATCCTTCATCACGTTTAAATTATGATTTAGTCATGGAAGGTAGTACATCACTCTTTTACCATCCCAACTCGTTTAAATATGAAATCGTGATTATTATTATTGTATAGTGTAGATTGGACTATGACGGTTCTTTCTACTTTCTTCGAGTTGATTTATTGAGAGACCATGAAAGTCTCAAGTGAGTGTACCTTGATAACTGATCTATGGAAAAAGAAAAAGAGAGTTTTAAGGGAATTGATCTTCCAGTAATTTCTCCCTTGAGTTGTCTTCTTTTTGGTCATTCTTGAGTGCCATGTTCCATGTTCTTTCTTTCACTTCCTTGTAACTTTGATTTAATTCTTGAAGTTGAGATCATACTTGTGTAAAGTCTTATTCCTGTTAGGAGTCATAGAGGAGCTTGGTAGTACAATTTTTAGATGGTTCTAATCATTTTCTGAAAGTCTACATAGTACCTGTCGACAGCCCTGCTACCAGCTGTTGACAGGGCCCTCTGTCTAGAGCCCAGAAAAGGGAACTTGATAGGGGCTGTCGACAGCAACCCCCTTGGCTGTTGACAGCCACTGACAGGCTGAGATTTTTGCTCCTAGAAAACAATACCTGTCGACAACAAATTTTTGGCTGTCGACAGGCACTGACAGGGTCATGTTACAACAACTATCTTGTTCCGTTCTTTGTTGGAAATCTTACTCAATTGTTCTAACTAATAGGCCACCTATATCTTGTGGTTTTTACCACTTAAACACCTACTAAAACCAGTCATGTTACCTTTCTTTTCACCATGAATCATTTCATCAAAGTTTCGAACAAAATTGTCCTTGTGAGATCATCAATTTCTGAAATCAATGAAAGAACAGAGTTCCTTAATTCTTGTGTGTGAACCATGAGTGAATCCTTGTGTGTCCCTGATTCATTATAAAAATGAGTGTGTGATGATGACGAGTTGTGAGTCTTTGGGACTCATTCGAGAAATATGCCTGGCAAATAAAGGGCTGGTTCAGTCCTAAGGGGAGCGCTCGAATTCGTCAGTGGCCGCACGGGGGCGATGAGGACAGTGGATGTTGGCATACATTATTTCCTGTTTGATTAGTCATCATGATACACATGTGTGTGTGAATACGTGCTTGATTCTAAACTTAAGTGACATCTCGAATTATTGATCATGCTTCTATATTATCCTGATTCTACATATGTTATTGAATTGACTCATTTATTCATAGCTTTGAACACTCAGTGTTAATAATGTTCATGTTCTTATCTTGAGATCATACATGTGAATCCTTCTTAATTCAAGGAATTGAATTCTACTGGGCTAGTTAGCTCACCAAATCCTACTATTTCAGGTACCTACAATTCTAGAAGGCAGAAACTTCGGGATTTTGTGTGTGGAGAGACCAACCGTGGCGACATTTTATTTTTGAGATTGTAAAGCAAGAATCATGTAACACCTACTGAATGGCAAATAATACTTGTTATTTAGTGAAGCTTCTGAGCAAATGTCCTGTTCAGTTAGTATAATTTTACTCTTGATTTCTCGTTCGTTCACGTTCTGGCATTTATAGATATATTAAATGTCATGACGTGACAGAAATCTCCCCTTGTTCTAGCCTCCTCCTCCTTGCACCTTCGTTCCCAGCCCTTCTCCTCATCCTCCTGAGCTCCAGCCACGTTCTATGGGGTTGATAGGGCCGAATTAGGGTGTTTAAGCTTGCTAATTGAGTCCTTTCTTCCATATTTATCTCCATTTTCTTGCCTTTATCTACCTAATAGGATTGGGAAGGGATCCAATTTCGTGGGAAAAGGGTTAGGGTAAGTATAGGACTCTTTTTAGGATAGATATGGTCTATTTAATAATTATTTAAACCCTTTACTAATTACTACTTATTTTTATTCCGAATTTAGCTTAATTACTTCCCATCCCATGATGGGCTTCTCACAATTAGGCCCATTTATTTTGTATTTGAGCCATTTACACAACCCATTATTGATTTAACTTAATGGGCTTGATTTAATTTCCCTTTTATTTCACTTATTCCTCATTTATTCTAATTAAATCTATTTATCTCATTTATTTTTATTTTATTTGGATTTTAAAAATCAATGTTGCTATAGTCATGTAGAGCAAGTAATGATATCAAGAGAATGATAGCACCTGTACACGAAAAATAGCACAACAAGTATGATAATGGATTGGCCATGTAACGATATAACACGTAAAGTTGCACGACGGTGCACTAGTAACGATAGTACTTGTATTGATTGATTGCACTTGGATTGATTGTCATAGATTAAATCTTGATAGTATATTGGCACTGAACGTATGCTGACATCCTGATCATTTTAACTCCCATGGGCAAATAGTATTTTTCGGGCGCTCCTCCCAGGACCAGAGCAGGCCCTATTGTGCGGCATAAGTCATGTTTCTTATCTTAGACAATCATAGGGATGGCCAAATAGAGTACCAAGAATAGATGAGAGTAGTAGATGAATAGACGAGAGTGTAGAGAGAAATTGAACAGATGAGAGTATAAAGATAGTAGATGAGATAGGGACATATTTGTAAAACAATGATAAATAGACGACAGTAATAGTTGCACAACACATGGTCGTGTGCCGACAGTCTGGTAGAAGTCACAACTGCCCACTAGCCTTGCCATAACATAGACCATAGGTCCGGCGTGATCGCAAGGTAAGAGTGAACACGCTAAGGCGAATGGATCGTGCTGATCCCTAGGGTATAAAGGGTTTTAAGGGTACAACCAGCTCGTCGGCGATAGCCGTCCGCCAAAGCCAAGGAGACTTACGGAGGCCTTGACAAGGAGTCCCTGATCCTGTTAGGAGTATTCCCAACAGAGAGGTGGTCCAAGTCAAGAAAGAAGTGTGTAATGAAACGTTGTCCATCTTGCCTCGAGTGCTCGAAGGCAGAGGGACGCGATAACGGTGTACGAATTACGCGAATAAAATGAAGACAAGTGTTATTAAAAATAATAGGGAATTTAAACAAAATAATTACACTTAATTACCAAATAGATTATTGAGTAATTTAATAGGGTCTTATGGCAAATATTATTGTTTAGTGTGTGCAATTGTAAAGAAATCATGAGAGTATGATTAATCATGCAAATGGTTTTTAATTAAAGAATTTCATGGAATTCTCACCAAATATTAACATTTCAGATCAATACTATTCATAACAGTGCATAATTAAGTCTAAACAAGGGTTAAATGGCATGTATAGCAGGGGTACATAAGTAATTTATGGTTTAGCAAGTATGAGTTTTGGTTAAAGGAAGTACAGTTTTTGGGACATGTGATTTCAGGTGAAGGAGTTGCAGTTGATCCAACTAAGGTGGAAGCAGTGTTGAAGTGGGAGGAACCAAAGTCAGTACCAGAGATCAGGAGTTTCCTTGGTTTGGGAGGTTATTACAAGCAGTTTATCTAGGATTTCTCCAAGATTGCAGCACTAATAACAAGACTTACCAGGAAGGGAGTGCCTTTTGTATGGTCATCTGATTGCATGCGTAGTTTTATGGAATTAAAGAAACGGCTCACTTCAGCACCCATATTGGAAATACCTTCAGGCCGAGGTGGTTTTGTACTATATACAGATGCATCCAAGAGAGGACTTGGGGCAGTGTTAATGCAACATGGAAAGGTAGTGGTTCATGCATCCAGGCAATTGAAGTGGCATGAGGAGAATTATCCCACACATGATTTGGAGTTGGTAGCGGTTGTGTTTGCATTGAAGATATGCCGGCACTACTTGTATGGTGAAAGATTTGAGATCTTCACGGATCACAAAAGCTTGAAGTATATCTTTTCACAGACAGATTTGAATTTGAGGCAACGCAGATGGATAGAGTATTTAAAAGATTATGATTTCAGTTAAGCATATCATCCAGGCAAGGCTAATGTGGTTGCAGATGCTTTGAGAAGGAAGACAGTTATGAGTCATATGATGATAAGATAATGGAAGTTATATGAAGATGTAATAGAAAATTCTTTGATTGTTCCAAGTAGCCAACGAAGAGCAGTGTTAGCCAGCAGCACAGTGGAACCCTCTTTGTATTGGAAAATTATAGAAGCCCAGAAAATAGATGAGAATTTGGCTGAGATTGCGAAGATGGAAGATGTCTCTATTGATGATGATTGTGTAGTTCGATTCAGGAACAGATTATATGTCCCAAGTGAAGCCAGAGTAAAGAAAAAAGTGTTAGAAGAAACACACCGATCCAGGTACACAATACACCCCGGAAGCACAAAAATGTATCAAGACTTGAAGAAGTATTTCTGGTGGCCGTGTATGAAGAAGGAAATAGTAGAATTCATAGCAAGATGTTTAGTATGCCAGCAGATTAAAGCAGAGCATCAAAGGCCAGGCGGTTTATTGCAGCCATTACCTATATCGCAGTGGAAATGGGATGATATAACAATGGATTTTGTTGTAGGATTGCCCAGGACAGCGTCAGGACATAATGGCATATGGGTTTTTGTTGATAGATTGACAAAGGTATGCATATTATTAGTTGTGAGCATGTCATGGGCAGTGGACAGGTTGGCCAGATTATATGTGGATAGAATTGTGCCGTTGCATGAAATTTCAGTCACCATTGTTTCAGACAAGAATCCCAAGTTTACTTCCGATTTTTGGAGGAGTTTGCAAAGGGTTGTTGGCACACAATTGAGGTATAGTTCAGCATATCATCCCCAAACAGATGGTCAGACGGAAAGGACAATCCAGACTATTGAAGATATGTTACGGGCTTGTTGTTTGGTTTGGGGAGGTGGATGGGAGCAGCATTTGGGTATGGTTGAATTTGCCTACAATAACAATTATCACACAAGCATCGAGATGGCACCGTATGAAGCACTTTATGGAAGATCTTGCAGAACACCGTTATATTGGCATAAAGTGGGTGAAAGTTAGGTAATGGGACCGGAATTGGTACAACAGTGTGCAGAGATGGTCAAGTTCATTAAAGAAAAACTTCAAACGGCACAAAGCAGGCAGAAGAGTTATGCAGATACGCAGCACAAGCCCCTACAGTTTGAAGTCGGCGACTATGTGTTTTTGAGGGTTTCTCCAACCAAGGGTGTTTTGAGGTTCAACAAGAAGGTCAAGTTGAGTCCCAGGTACGTGGGTCCGTTCCAGATTTTGGAAAGGATTGGTGAAACACTGTACAGATTGGAGCTTCCAGCTGACTTTACTGATGCTCACGACGTGTTCCATGTCTCAATGCTCAGAAGGTATATTGAAGATCCCTCCTAGATAGTCAGCTATCAGCGAGATGATTTGAAACCGGATACATCCATGCTAGAGTATCTAGTGATGATCACAGGCCGCTGAACAAAGAAATTAAAAAATAAAGACATTGAGCTGGTAAAGATTAGATGGGAAAACCGATCGATAGGATGGAGAGGACACTTGGGAGTTGGCCGATGAGATGTACAAGATGTATCCATACTTGTTTGAGTAAGCATTAAATTCTTTTAGGTGATAGTCTTATATGTGTTGAATTGTTAACTGCGCTTATTCCTTTAATTTCGAGGACAAAATTTCTTTTAGGTGATAGTAATGTAATATCCTGAATGTTCGGATTGTGGTTTACCGGATTTCAGGGCTAGTATGTAGCCCATTAGCTGAATATGTGTGTGTATGCATGAGTTTTACAGGTTTGTGTAGCAAGTGGGAGGCTAGAGGGTTGGAGATCCCATGTAAGACCCGGTTTCCCGGCTTTTCGTCCGGTGTCTTGGATGACTGGCCACTAACACGTCCAGGTTGGGTGACGCGTTAGTGTCACATCACAGGTGTGCGACACGACAGTCATCCGTGTCGCAACGAGCATGTGTGTCTCATTTCTGTCGCGCCCGGCTTTCTCGTCACGTCTTGGTGTCACGCCCGGTCAACGAGTCGCGACTGCTTTATGTCGTTTCGGTCATCTGATGCCTGTCAGGGTGGCAGGCATGTCAGTACGACCTCTCGCGTTGTCGCTGCATCCTTAGGGGACGCGTTCTTGTCGTTGTGCTTTGACCCGTCGCGTTAAGGTTGCTAACGCGACACGTCGCCCCATCGCGTTCTGGGTGCCGAAGGCTTAAGGCCTTGGCCGCGACCCCTTCCCCCTCTCTCCCCCTTTCATCTTCTCCTTCCCCCTCCGGTGGTGCTCCACCTCCCTCTCTCCCCTTGATGCATTTCGGGCGAGGAGGAGGGTCGTGCGTGGTGCCGTGGCGTCGTGGAGCTTGCGTGGAGCGAGGAGGAGGTGGCCAACCGACGTGAAGGGCCCTGTTGGGGTTCGTTCTACGTTTAAGGTAGGGATTACTTGAACTCTTCTCGATCCGGGCGGATTGGGAGTTCTTCGTACTTTGTAGTTAGTTTAGATAGCTTTCCCATGCTCCCCTCCCCCGTGTGGTGGTGTTTGTAGCTCGTGGGCGGCCCCAGGATTGAGTGTCCCGTGGGTCTGCCTCTCTGCTGATGTCGCGACCGTGGGGCGCGTCGCGACACCAAAAGAGGCGTCGGACCTATCGGGCACGACCTTATCGCGACGCGGTTGGCCGTCGCGAGAAGGGTCGCTGTCGCGGCACCGTTTTCTGGTCGCAACAGGGTTTGCTGTCGTGACGTTTTGCCCCGTCGCGATGGTATCGCGACGACCTATGGGGGTGCGACATTACCTGGGTTGCCTCGGGTGTTCGTAGCCCAGTTTGTGTGTCGGCATGTGCCCGATAATTACAAAATTTTTCGTGTTAAATTTCGTACATTTAGTTAATTTTAGACATCAATTGTCTATAAATAACGTGCAGTTTGATTTTAATTTTCATTCTATTCATGTATAGGTTTTTGAACATATTAGTTGATAATGGGTTAGAATACACATGCTAGATTTTCATTTAATAAGTCTTTCTTTCAGATTGACTAATTAGGTTCCCTTTGGAAAATAAAAGATATTTGAAAATAAATATTGTATATAATTAATTCTTGTTACAATAATATCTTTGTAAATATTTTTAGTAGTAAATAGGTATGAGTTTGTAAATAAATAAAATTTTGAACAGTTTTTAATACCCCACCCAATCCCATTAAATAAATAAATATTGTTTTTAACACCCCACCACACCTTTGGCCACGTACCCTTACCCTTTTCTTTCTTCCCCCTAAGGTTGAGGAGTCCTGGAGTCGGTAAGAAAAGCTGGAAGCAATTTGGGGCAGAGGAGCTCTGGCGGTGCGAAGCAGAGCTGGGAGCTCAGGCGGTGCACTGCAGCGGTGAGCAGCTGTGGCGGTGTGCTGGCGTGCGCATCCGGTGCTGAGGTGATCTGGGGGCGTGAGGCTGGCAGAAGAGATGTGCAGAGCAGCTGCGTGCGTGGTGCGTAGTCGGGTCGAGCAGAGGCGTGCGTGCGGAGGAAGCAGATGGAGGCTATGCGCTGCAGATCTAAGGTGGGTGTGCGGCTATGGAGTTGGGGCATACGGAGGCGGTGTGTGCCCTGGCGGCGTGTGCTGCGGAAGCGGCAGGATCTGGTGCGGCCAGATGTGTGCGATGGAGCTCGGGCACCTATAAAAGGACCCTAAGGGTCCTCAGAAGGGGGTTGTTCGATTTTTGGAGAGTTTAGCCTTTTCTTTTCTTCCGAGTTGTTAGTATTTTTTTGGAGAGTTCAACATTTGGGGGGGGGATTGGGATTTTTCTGGGTTTTCTTCTGCTCTTCTGTGGGGATTCTTCTGTTCTGTTGGTTGGGCGGGAGAGATGGAATTTTTTTCTTTTCTTAGTTTGATGTAAGTTGCTGGAGATGGGTTTCAGCATTTTCTGGGTTTCTCTTCATCTCTTCTGTTGGGAGGGAGACTGCATTCATTTTTTCTATTTCTTCTGTGCTGCAGAGTTCGATCCAGTTTTATTTCTCATTTCTTCTGTGTGGATTTTACTATTTCTTCTGTGTGGATTTTTCTATTTCTTCTGTGCTACAGAGTTCGATCCAGTTTAATTTCTCATTTCTTTTGTGTGGATTTTGCTATTTCTTCTGTGCTGCAGAGTTCGATCCAGTTTAATTTCTCCTTCTTCTGTTTCTGTGAAGACATCTGGGAGGTCCTCAACAGCAGGGGTTCGGCTGCAGGGGAGGCGACTGTGACTTTTTGAGGTTTTCTTCTTCTTTACTGTTAGTTTGTAGGTGGGAGAGGTAGATGTTATTTTTCTTCTTTCATCTGTAAGTTGCTGTGTTGGGGAGATCGGCTTTGTCTTCCTCTCTTCTGTAGGGGATTAGTGAGATGGTTGGGCTGTGAGGGATTCCAGAGGGTTGAGAGATCAACGTTCTTCTTTCTTTTCTTCTGTGGAGTTTGCTGAGAGACTGGGGCTGGCCGGCGTCTGGGAAGGATCTCAGACATCTATCGAGTTCAGATCCAGAATTGAGTGCGAGGTCCATGTCCCTGCTGTAGTAGAGGATAGATCAGATTCATGAAGATTTTGAAGTTTTTTCTAGTAATTTTTCGAGTTTTTATTTTGATCATGTCCCTGTTCTTCAGCAAGAGTATTAGGAATCTGATTTAGCAACAATAAATTTCTATTTCTTATTTTCTGTCTGATCCTTGAGCTGTGAGGATAAGTGGTCTGATGTTTGTGGTGAGCTACTATTGTTGATTGTTCATCTCCTGAGCTATAGGGGTACATTGGTTTGAAAATGTTCTTTTAAGAAATCTTATTCTGTCATCTTTTCATCTTTTGAAGTTTCAAATCATTTCAGAATTAGAAGTGCATCCTTGTGTTTCTAGTTCAGATTTCTGTCTACCAGTTTGATCCCTCAATTGAGAGGGTACAATGATACTAATTCCCTTTTAATTTCAATTCAGCTTGTTCTTTCATTATGTTTGATCTGTCGAGTTGTGAGGGATTTGATTGGTGATGTTTACAGAATTAATTCTAATACAGTGTTATAGTGTTTGTTAGAATAGTTTCAAAAAGCAGTTTCTTAAGTCAAACTTTATTCAGTCTCCCTGTGGAAATGACTTGTTCTCACCACTTTGCTAGTTCATCTTTGCTATTTTAAATTTGTGAGACAGTTTAGAGAAGGTGAGCATTTTGACGTGTGCAACGAACTCTAGACAACGAAAGTGTACAGTCAACAATGCTGCGTTCATGCCCCAGGGCAGGCCTTGCCCTTAGGACCTTCTGGTAGGGAACGCGGTGGGTTACCTCCCTGCGTTCAGTGACCGAAGGTGACACCTCCGTGGTTGTGTCCTGGAAGTGGTGCCAGGAGGGGTCGAGTCTGTCCAATAATCGATTGACTGGCGGTCAATCGATTATTAGCATAGCGACGGGTTTCCGTGTTGGTTGGTAGTGTTCCGAGGCTCCGGCTTTCCCATACGTGTTTGGTTGGCCGACGACCCTCTCGAGGGTCTATGCGTGCTTCGTGCTCGCTAGGCTTGTCATGTGTTACAAGCCAGCGGTGCAACGTGATTCTTGTTGTGCTGCCCCGCCTGTTTGCTCGGTGCTTGGCACTTGAGGGCTTGTCCCGTTTAGAGGTTGTCTCCGTTGCCTGGGACCCCCATCCTTGCGAGTCTGTTGAGGGAGTGCTCCGGGCTACGAGTGTGCTCGAGTTGGCAGCCGAGTTGGCGGACTCTAAAGCTGAGGGGAAAATGAGGTTTGGACAGCGGCGCTGAGTCGTTTGTAGAGCTCCCTTGTCTGAGGCGGGACGCCAAGGCTGTTGAGGTGTTTTCTTCCCGGCGCGGCCTAGATAGTCCTTTCTCATTGCCTCTCTCTGCGTTGGTTCCGGAGCCACGTAGTGGTGCTAGGCGTGGGGCCACAGCTTGGCCAGGCTGCGGTGTTGCATGTGTTGTGTGTTCTTGGCGGTTCTATCTCGCTCTTCTGGAGAGGTTAGAGATGAGAGTCGGCTGGCGAGCGAAGAGGTTGTGAACGGTGTGTCCCCCTCTTGGCTACCAGTGGCGGTGGCTTGGTTGCTGTTGTTGTGATGGTGTTTCCTCACGACGTTTCTGATGATCAGTCTGTCCCCATGTAATTTTAATTAATTACATATGTATTTTGGTGTTTAGCAAAACCAAACAAAAATCTATTGAAAATCTCTAACATATACTTCATAAGTCTTAAGTACAGGAAAATTACCAAGGTCAATCAAGTCAATGTTGGTAAGTATTGTCTTACTGAAGCTTTAATCTTTTCAGAATAATATTTCTCTAAGTCCACATCGACTTCTGTTAAAAGTCATAACGATTTCCTTGTAAGACTGGAAAGTCATGTTGTTTCAAACAAGTCGATTCTGTAACGATTCTATAAGTCATCGTAACGACTTTTTTAGAACTCGCAACGACTTGCTCGCCGCAATGATTCTATAAGTTATCATAACGATTTCTTTAGAACTCGCAACGACTTGCCTGCCGTAACGATTCTATAAGTCATCGTAACGATTTCTTTAGAACCCGCAACGACTTGCTCGCCGTAACGATTCTATAAGTCATCGTAATGATTTCATTAGAACTCGCAACGACTTGCTCGCCGCAACGATTCTATAAGTTATCACAACGATTTCTTCAGTGAACACAACGACTTGCTTTTCATAACGATTTGTTTAAGGTTTCACAACGATTTCTTCAGTGAACACAACGACTTGCTTTCCATAACGATTGTTAAGTGTTCCACAACGATTTCTTCAGTGAACACAACGACTTACTTTCTATAACGATTTGTAAGTGTTTCACAACGATTTCTTCAGTGAACACAACGACTTGCTTTCCATAACGATTTGTTAAGTGTTTCACAACGATTTCTTCAGTGAACACAATGATTTGCTTTCCATAACGATTTGTTAAGTGTTTCACAACGATTTCTTCAGTGAACACGACGACTTGCTTTCCATAACGATTTGTTAAGTGTTTCACAATGATTTTTTCAGTGAACACAACGACTTGCTTTCCATAACGATTTGTTAAGTGTTCATAACGATTTCCTTTTGAACACTTAAACTTGCTTTAACGATTTGTTCTCTATAATGACTTGTTAGTATTCATAACGATTTCATAAGTCATATAGACAACGACTTTATGGTTTATATCAACTTGTCATTTATCTTATCTCTTGAAAGCGTTGACTAGTCAAAGTCCACGTATATATCTTTCTGACACTCCTGCATTTATGAGGTCTGAACGTATCTCTGTATGCATGTAGACGATATCATCCATTATAGTGCATCTTCTGTCAATATCTTTTAGAAGAAACTATTTAGCATTGCTATTTTGGTGAATATTCCTATCAACGTTGACTGACAACTAAAGACAGCCTAGCTGTCTACTGTTCTAGCATTTAATTTATGCAGGGTCCTAAAGACGTTCTGTCATACAACGTTGGACCATTCAGACGGCAGAAGACATTATCTCTTTGTGTGCTCAAATGGATAAAAGATTGTTGAAGCTTCCAAGTGTCAAGCAGTCTAACGACTACTAATCTAAGGGACATCGGTTACTTCAACGGGCAAATTTCAAAAGAAGATATAAATACAAGTCAGAAGAGAAGATCAAAAGAGAGAAGTAGAGAACGCTCGTTCAAGCTATTAAAAATCTTCTGCTAGAATTCTAAAGAGCCATCAAGTTCATTCCTTCTTGTGTTGCTCTTTACTCTCCACTCTATAGTGAAAAATCTTGAGAGAGCTTGTGTAGTTCTGAGAGTGCACCTAGCTTTGATTCCTTCCTCTCAGTGTTTTTTGCTTCAGATCTTGGCTTGTCAAAAGCTTGATTTACGGGCTTGAAAACATTTCTTTCTCTTGTGATTGTTTCCCTTCGGTTGTGAAGGAAGACCTGGTGGTATCCAGGGCGTTGTTCCCTTCGGTTGTGAAGGAAGACCTGGTGGGGTATCCAGGGTGGTTTTTCCCTTCGGGTGTGAAGGAAGACCAGCTAAGCTGGGTGTTGTAGCGTCCTTAGGGGGGCTGTACCCTATCTAGTGAAATCCTGAGTTGTTGCTCAGGGACTGGACGTAGGACTCCTAGGGAGAGGAGGTCTGAACTAGGATAATTCTTTGTGTCGTGTGTTTGCTTCCTTGTGTGATTGTTATTTGAACTAACAGTTACTAACCTCCATCGAAGATCATTTGTGTGAATGTTTTTACTTACAGTATCTTCTAGATTAATTTTAAAGACCCATTCACCCCCCCTCTGGGCTCGTCAACTGGGCAACAGTTTCCAAGTGTTAACCATTGCCTTCGCTCGCATGGCGGTTATAGCCTGGCCGTGCCTAGTTTCCGCGGGCGTCGTTGGTCTGGCCTTGTGCAGACCCGTGTTTCTGATGGTTTCCACTTCGGTGTTCACTCGGTTCCGTACTCTCGTTCTTGGGTGCCAGTCAGTGGTGGCACCGGCGTGTGTGGTTTCCTGACCTCGCGATGTGTCCGAGGTTCGGGGTGGCTCTGCTTGTGGGCCTTTGACCTTGTGGAGGTCTGAGGTGGCCGTGCTTGTGGTGAGACGTCATTCTCACTTGGTTGTTGCGTGGTCTCGGCGGGTGTGCCGAGGGCTACTTCTGCTTTGTGCTCGACTTCGTTGGTTTCTACGGGAGTCGTGTGTGTGCCACGACCTTGGTTGGTGGTCGTGGCGTTGCACTGTTCTATTCCACTCCTTTGTAGTACCCTAATGTAGGTGGTCCTCGCTTTAAAGCTTTCTAGGGTAGTTTTCTATTTTCGGAGTTCCTGCTGCTCTGGCCGGTGAGAGACTAGTAATCTCTACTGGGCCTTGTTCGCGAGGCTCACCCCCCTACTCTCTTCAGCTAGGGGCTCGTCGTCGCGAGAACTCGGTGTCAGACGGGTTGCGGAGGCAGTTGTGGTGCCGCGTGTTGTAAGCAGTAGTGAGGGCGAGTGTTGTGAGCTCTTGTAGCCGAGCGAGTTGAGAGTTGTGTTTTGCAAGTCCTCGGGGTATGCCCCTTAAGGACTACACCTTTATTCTTGTACCTGTGCTTTTATTTGGGACACGTTGTACAGAGTTTTCTATATTGTACAGATTGTTATAGTTATTCGAATTCAGTACATATCTCACTAGACTATTCTTCAAACCCTTCCGGATCTTCGGATCCGTGGGTGGCGATGCAAACTTCGGGGTCCCTGGTTGGGTCCGGGAGGTCGGATCGTTACATTCCATCCCAAACAAACCTCTGGCGCATCATTCAAAGACGCGACCAACACAGACGTCGGGTTTATGAGTCTAACGCGACTACCTGATACGTCGCGTTTTAGCACCGTTTTACGTGGGCGCCGCTGCATGCGTGCCGCGTGGCGCATGCAGGAGCGCCGGGGTTTAATTGCGACGGCGAGGTACATCACATTTTAAAACGTGACGGCCTGATATGTTGGAATTTAACCCTTGTGTATTTTGGGCCTTTGCCCTTGGCTGAACAGTGTAGTTGCACTGTTCAGCTAAGGGGGAGTGCTGTAGAGGTTGCTACTGGATTTTGAGGTGATTTCAGGGTTTTTGTTGTCCATTCAGCATGGTTTCAGCGTGAGGAGGTGTTTCGGAGCGCGGGGAATGTCTGGACAGCATCGGTTTAGCGTTTCACATGTTGGTAGGGGAACCTTGCTTTGTTTTAGTTTATAGAGCATGTGTGGATTAGGGTTTATGGATTTGGTTTGAGAATCATGTAAATATGGTAGAGAGCATGCTTAGGGTTTTGTTTGTATGCTTGTCTTCTGCTTATATAACCTGTGTAGTAATTTATGGTGATTTCTAGAATGAGGTTTTAGGTCTTGGTTCTGTCATCTGAAAGGCGACGGAACCAGACATCACGATTCAGATGCAAAGGCGACGGGTTTGTCCGTCGCGATTCAAGCTTCAATAGGCGACCACTGTGTTGGTCACGATTTAGATTGTGGCCATCCGAGCTCTGGGGCTGTGGCCAGTCTGTCTGGTTCTTGAAGTACACTGCTTGGGCAGTGATGGCTTAGCAATGTATAGTCTGTATAAGGTGTATCGGCTTGTACTGTGATTGGAAACGATGGGTTTTGCTTGGTTATGTGTGCACGGCGGGTTGGGTTGTTCACGCCTTCTGAGGTTACCTCTCTAGTCGGTTACCCAGGCACCGGGTACTCGGGGTTTGTCCCGGTACGGTAAGTACTGACAAGGCTTGTGTCGTCTTCTTGGACACCCTTACTCCTGAGTTTGAGTTGTACGTCCAGCTGAGGGAAAGACGACAAGGGGTAACGACTCGTGTTTGTGGGTGTGCGGTCGCTTGTAGCCCGCTCGTGGTTGGGGGACGAACACTAGTCGACGTACTGGTCCCTAGCTAGTCATGTTTCCAGTGCCTCACTTTAAGGAGCTCAGGTCGGAGTCCCTAAGGGTGTCAGGCTTGGGCCTGCAACTGTGTAGTTTGCAGGAGTCGTGTTAGTTATCTCCACAGTTTCTTGACTTTGTTGAGGTGGAGCGGCAGCTGAACCTTTCGTCTGTGGCTGCGAGACTGAGAGATGGACTTGTGTTGTTTGTCCGGCTCTGTGGCTGGTGTCGTGAACCAGTTCTCATAACTCGTGTGCGGTGTGCCCTTCTTTAGCTTGTACACGTGTTTGTGGTTTGCCGTTTATTTAATTTACAGTTGTAGTATCATGGGTAGGCTGAGTTACTCTTAAATGCTTATTAACCATGTTCATATTATTTGATGTACATTGTTCTCTCGGGTTTGAGAGAGTTGCCCTACTGAGCCAATGACTTGTGAGGCTTACCCCTTCTTCTTCTAGGTTAAGAAGAGCAGGAGCCTTCCCGACCCTCTTCTAGTTTGGGACCGCACCGTAGTGGAGTCGGGCCTTCGTCACCAGTAGAGTAATATTTCCTTTTGTTGAGCCTTGGGGGTTTATCCCAAGCTGTGGTATCTTGAATTGTGACTTATGTTCAGAACTGAATATGTACATTTCATATGGATATGTGTAAGTAAAGGAAACTTATATGTGTTCAGTGTGTTCTTTTATATTTCACGGACATTTGTGCGTTCATATCCCTTGCAAGGCTACGGCCCGTTCGCAGGAGATGGAGTCGTATCGGGCACGTTATCGAGTTAACGGGCCTGAGCGGCGAGGACCGTCACATGTTCAGTGGGGTTTTTGATAAAAAAATTTATAATGAGGTGATAATTTTTTACCATGAATGATTTCACTAAATTTATATGGATGCACTATTAAGATCTCACTGAAATAAAATACTGAATCTGTCATTGCATATATAGTACTTCAAAAGTAGCAATTAGGCGACGCAATTAAGGATGGCAACCAAGGTTCCTTCTGAGGAAGGACATCATCAATCAATTAGTTGATTGCAATCTGGATCATTAGATTACTAGGCCTCCCTTTTGGAATTTGGGATAAAGATGTTTTTTTCTCAAAGAGAAAAATTAGTTCCTCGCTTGGGACGTTCGATTAGCGCTCGTCTTAGACATTGAGAGTTCGTTTCAAACATTGTGAGATGATAACCATATATTTTGTATTATTGTAGATTTTATCCCACATTGTATCTAACACAGACGTTAGCGAAACATGTCCAAACAAGTTGTGCTCTTTCTCCAATGCTGATTTTACAATTGGCAGGCCTATCAAGATGGACGTGTTGACGAGGGGGATGCATGAAAGGAGTGGTTTCAGTGGTGGCCAGGCTCCAAGGCCCCTCTAAAGGGATAGCGTAAGGGTCGTCAGTCAAGTAGCCCCGGGCCGTCCCTGTGCATGGCGCAGTGGACACCCGATGGGTTGGGATGAGGTGCGCCCAAGGTTTGATCATTAGATGCACAAGAAAATAGCGTGTCAGATGCAGTGGCTTCCATTGCGCCGAAGAATCAAAAAATAAAGTAGTCCCGGGCCTAAATCCACAATTAATTTTAAGGAAGAAGCATGATGGGGACAACGTACCTCTCATGCCAAGGCTTTACAAGGCCCATCAACGTATTACACCCATCTCCAAAGAAAAAGGACAATAGTGTAGCTCATGAATCCTCTTTTTTTTTTTTTTTTTAATGTTTATTACGTTGTTAGATAGATACATAGCTAAGGTAAATTACTTGATAATTATTTCATTAGACGTCACATTTACATAAACATAGCATTATAAAGGTGGTGGATCCATCGGCGATTGAGAATCAATAATTGATTTTAACTAACAAATATTGACCATTGACTGAGAAGTACTATATAGTAATAGATTCTAACCGATAAATAGTGAGTGACTGCGATGAATTTTTTTACTTTGATTGATAAATATAGATAATAGTCTGTGTAGATTAAACATAAATTTTTTACTAATAAATACTAGAGTTGGGTTGATAAATAACATTTTGGCCGACAAATCTTAGTTGTCAGGCCGTCGACTGCCGACTTACGCCACATCACCCTGTCCAGCCATCTGCCTAAAATTTGCCACCTAACTGACCCAATAGCAAGTTGTTCTCCCTTTTTTTTTTTTGTTCACAGGAATAGTGAGAGCTAGAATGGGAGTTAATGTTATTTTGTTTGCATGTATTCTCCTCTGAAATATCGTAATTTAGATAATATTCCATCACTTTCATAAATCGTCACAAAGACGCCCAAGATACGTCAAATACCTACACTTAATTATATACTTCCTATTTCTATCCTACTGCAATATATATATGTTATAAAAAATACAAAAAATTCAAACTGTCTGTAAGAAATGTAATCCGGTTAATATCCATATGAACACCAACTTGGGGGTTGATTCATGGTTTCAATATGACACGGCCGCGACTGTAACTACCTGCAGGATATATTGGGGGCATTTTGACAATTTGTATATTTGAAGATCTACATGCAAATAAAGTTAGAGTATTTAAAGAGTGTAAAAGAGAACCCTATTAATATTTAAGCCCAATTGCAAGTAAGGTTAGAGAGCAGAGGACAAACATTTGAGCCGGCAAACTGAGCCAAGTTCAGAATAGGCCCAACGTCCAATGCTTGCCCGTGAACAGATCAAGAGCCTCTACTGAGTCAACTCTACTCTGTTAGAAGGTTGCTAGACTCTGCCTGTGCACTGTGCAGTGCAGCATCTACAACGTTTTTTTTTTTTTTCTTTTCTGTCCATCTTTTCTTGTGCTCAACCCGAGGTCGGATTAGCATGAATTCGGGTTAGAGTCCCACTGGAGGCTTTGAGTTGGTATTAGCTGGCATTTGATCAATGAGATCAGAAGATGTCAAGAGTGATTAATTAAGATAGAAGGTGTACTATTTATTGCAAAAAAGGAGTCTAACAATAAAGTCGATATAGGTTATAAAAAAACAATCTAATTAGTTGATAGTTTGTTTTAATACTAACAAACTAATAAGATTATTCTTTTACAATTTACTTTGATTTTATTACAAGACCCTTTTTTTACGTACGATACACACTAAGTTTTGATTTTAATTTTTTTTATTATTATTCTTTCTCGTGACATGTGAAAGCAGAGCATCTCGATCTTAACAGCGAGAAGGGGACAGACAGCGCGCAGGTCGAGTGGGATTCTCTTCACCCCCCGCCGACCGGCTCGTAATGCCGTGCGTCCTGCTGGCCGGTCGCCTGGGGAGGTAGCTGAGCTGCCGTTCCTGCTTACTTCAGTCCTCGCGGCGGACGGAGAGGAGAGGAGAGGAGAGGAAGAGGAGAGTGACAAGTGCGCGCAGCAGTAGAGTCGGAGGTCACATCATCTTGTTTCGGTGCTCAAAGATTTGTAGTACGTACAAAAGCTTTCTATTCATCACCTTCCTCCTCCTGTGCATGAAAACGTGTGGGGACACTAAACCTTCGTCTCTCTTTCCCTTTGATTTCTTTAGCTTTCTTATTCAGAACCGAATCACTTAGACGTAGGCGCCTTTGATAATTGGATAAATCTGGTAAAAGGAGGGTTTTCTCAGTCTTGATAGATCTGAGAGCTATTTTAATAAGTTAGATAGTGTATCAGAAATATCACCGTTAAATATTGATAAATCTTGATAATTCTATCTAACATTCTCAATTATAATAAAGTTATCTGATAATTTTATCTGTCAAGTATCTTATACATACATAATTATTTGTGAAAAAACTACCAAATTATCAAAGTAGTTATATTTACTATGAAAATAATTTAGTATATTTTTCTCTTATCATTAGATGAGTATATTGTGCCCTTTTTTTATTGATCGAAAAATACAAATATAAAGTACAAAATTTAAGTGCAATAAATTCTTCTCATTTGCTATAGCTATCTCCTTAAATCGCACTACGAACCCTCCAATATTTATACATGTTATCATTGAGATGTGAGATTTGGGAGCGTACTAAGACGTGATGTTATTAATTAGTGTGCAACACGAATAAATAACTCCGCATGATTAGAGCCCTTGGGTCAATTGGGCTCAAGCTCTACGAAAGTTAGGTTTAGAAGGATGAATTCGTAAGGAAATTTTATTGGATGCAATAGCTTAGGTTTCTCGAACAAAACAAACCTTGACTTTAATTTTTAAGAGGATTTACTTGGTTTATATATAATCATCAAAATACGTGGATTTAAGATTTTTTTCGATCAAATAAAATAAGATAATATGAATTCACAAAAAATAGAGACTATTAAATTTTGATTTTGAAACTCACGGACACGAATTCTTAAGCCTACATAAACTCGGCGGGGTTAATCCTCATTATAATTTTTTTTGATATCTTGAAATCACCATATTGACAAGTTTGTTGAACATGATAATTCTCGTCAAAAAAATTTTTTTGTCGGTTGGAGAAGTCTCATCCGTAGGGCATTAATTTTATGAGAGGACACTAGAGTTACATGTACCACAACTTCAAATCCTTTGCCTTGACATGTAACCGCACTTGAGAGAGAGAGAGAGAGAGGGGGATGGAAGGTTCTGAGTATTTAAGTACATTTCTATGAAAAATCGCTTATTGCCACCCTAAAAAAGTAGCGCACATATATATGATGAGTCAAGAGGTTGCATCTCCAGGAAGTTGATATGATTTTTGCAGGCCCAAAATTAAAGTTGCTTTTGGATCGTTTAAAAGTACTTTAATCCTTCTGTGGAGAGTGATTCCAATCCTTAAGTACAGACTATGGCATCTTTTAATAACAATGATAGATAATCATTATATATATATATATATATGTTTGGTCCCACTCCTTCAATGATTTCCAATTGTGTTTCACACTTATTTTCGATATCTTCCAACATCAATATCAACGGGAGAACTTTTCCCCATATTCTACAACCATTTGCGTCGGAACCAACTGAATTTTCTATTAAAAATATCCGTACGTGATCTTCATATGCATGTACATGTTAGTCATTTTTAGGGTTTTTGCATAAACATCTCTTGAGGAATTATGAATAAAATTACCTTAAATTATAAGTATTCAAACACACATATATATATATACCTTTCATATATTTGTGAATTAACACTTCCCGTCAAAATTTTTGTAAGATTTTCATATTTTACTTCTCTATAGTTTCTTAAGACGTTTGAACAATCTCTTAGACAATATTTGGTGCCTTGTTTAGAGAGATTTTGACTTACAAAATTGTTAACATAAATATTTTTATTTTCAAATGTGTCTCGATGGCGTTGGCTTGATCAGTGCACGGTTGATTTCGGACGGAAGAGAGAGAAATTCGTGTCAAAAATAGAGTTCTATTTGCTTTTGTTGATTTTGAGCCTAGATGATGAAGTCAAATTTGTCATTCTAAGAAGCGAAGCAAACAAAAAAATAATTATATTTATCTTTCACGAGTTGGACACGGGCGACGAAGTCTCGCCTCTCATCGCCCACACCTACGAAAGGACACAAAATTGCATCACATCATAGGAAAAATTAATTTTTGTTGAAAATTATTTTTTCCCAATTACTTTCAAACACTGCTTAAAAATGAGGACGAGGATAGTATTCAAATTATCAATATCGATACAAATCCGAATCCGAAATAAATTTTAGGGGGAAAATTTTCTGAAAGATTTCTACTTTCTCCGGATTCTGCTACTCACTCATGTGCATAAAGAGAAAAGAAGGCAGCGTGAAACCGGGGAAGGTGGCGAAGAAAAAGAAGTCATAACTGAGAAAGGTGGCGAAGGTACGTGACGGTGGATTATTGCGAGGGACATCTCTTCTCGCGTTTAGTGCGGTGGTGGGGTTGCCGCAGACGACGCGTTATGACGGCTGCTTCCTCTGCCAGCACCAGCCCCTCGCCACCACCCCATGCGCAATAATAGCCTCCTTACAAAGTCCGAGTGTACGGTCAGATGTGAAGAGAGAGATGGATCTCACTATACATGGGTATGGGTCTTCCATGTTGGATCCTGACTCTTGATTCTTTTCTCTCTCTTGTCGGAGAATAATATATATTTTTAATATCTAGATCAAAAAATTCACACCATTTTCTATTCCATTTAATTTTTTTATATTATTCTTATGAATAATATTTGATGTCCGCTTATATGGGAGGCATGAAGTGAATTGATCACCCCAACGTAACATGACATAAATCGCTGTTATCTTTCATTACTATTCACCGTCGTTCGTCATCATTTATCATTATTTATTATCTATCTTCCTCGTTGTCACTTGTTCAATTACAAGATATGAATAAATAAGAGAATGAGGTGATGAATCCACCTCAACCCTTCGTGGATAATAAATATCTATGCTCAAAGCATAATTTTAAGCGACCATATGCATGATTCGCTGCCTATTTCACCTCCTTGGACAAGCCCATTATCTATTAAGACATGAAGATTATTTTCTCATCTCTAAAATTCTCACATTAAATTATTGAACCAAAAAGTGTGTTTGTGTGTGTGTTTATTTGTATGCGAGAGAGATATATTTTAAAAAATTATATATTTAATAATTTTGAATATTAAATTTCTCTCATTTAACATAAAAAATATTTAATCATTTAAGTCACTGATGATAGAGAGAAAAAGAAAGTGTGTGTGTGTGCATGTTTTATGTGTGTGTGAACTTTGATAGGGGATTAGTGTGCGCGTGTTATGTGTGTGCGAAATAAGGGCAACTTTAATCTGAGATATATGTGGGGTTAGAGAGGGACACATATGAGGGTAGAGAGGAATGGCAATTTAGTAGAAGGGGTTGCTTAAGTCAATGGTTTTAGAGATAAAAGTGAGTAAAGATAGAGTTAAGGTAACCCACCATCCACTATTCTTGGTGGGTTATCTTAACTCTCTTTAATCTTTGGACTTCACTTCTTCTCTCTAAATTATTTTATCTTAAAAATAGAGTTAAATAATTCCTAATTATTTTAACTGGAAGTTTCATATCCCCTAAATAAATTAGGCTAAGAGAGGAACTATTAGACTATATTTGATATTTGAATACAGTGGGGATAGAGTAAGACTATCTTTAAAATTTTGAAGATAATCTCAAAATTTTAAGAAAAATTCAACTCTATCCTCAATCTATTTAAATATCAAATATAGCCTTAGTGCCCCCGCAGGGCACCGGTCCCTTTCTACCTGCAGGGAGAAGAGGGGAGCCCCGTCTCCTTCTGAATGCGATCAACCCCGCACAGGTTGTAGAGAGGACCCTCTCCAGATATGTGGAAGGGGACCGGGTCCTGCAAGTGGACGTTCCCATTCCGCCATGTCCAAAGCAAGAAAAGCAGCAGCCGCAGAGTGACATCGGGCTACCCCAGCGGCGGAGGAAGGCGACGCCGTCCAACACTAGACGACGACGGCGGATGGGTGGCGCATGGCTACAATGTCCGCGCATGGGACAGGGCAGGGGAGCAGTTCGACGCACAGGACTGTGGCCGTGCACGGACGATCCGCGTTGATCCCTTGAAGATCCCTACAGTCATACTACTCTATTGGATCACGATGGTTTTGGAGGATAATTGATAACTATTTTAGTACTAAATATATTCTCTGTTGGTTAAAAAAAGGTTTGGGGAGTAATATTAAGAAAAGGAGAAAAAAAATTTAAGAATTGATAAAGTGAAGAAAATGTATAAAAATATATGTAAGTTGTCTTTTATGTGAGATTCTTAGTATCACATAAGAAATTTCTAAGGAGAAGAATGACTTTATAATTTCAAGTACTCATGAGACTATATCTTATAGACAATAGTGGAGTTATGTTAGATCATATCACACATACGTCGTTGAGTTGAGCGAGTGGACGCGTGTGATGAAGTGGTCCAGTCGACTTATCTGGGCACCTTTTTACTTTACTTTTTTTTTCCTCTTTCTTTGAGAGAAAGAGACAAATGTTGATTGTGTCTATGGACCACCGCTTTAAAAGTGGACCTTCGTGGATGTGGGCTCTTATAGAGAGTAATTAAGATTTTCTGAATTACAAATTATCTCTAGGGCATGATTTTTGACTCTCGGAGGAATCGCTCGCAAACTAGACACACACTCTCTCTCTTAGCTCCCCGTTGTGGATAGATGATCTTTCGTTGTTGTCCTTCTTCTTCCTCGCAGTGCTTCTCCGACACGCTACTTCTTCCTCAGTTGGACTTCCTCGTGGTGCTCTTGTAATAAGGCCATTTCAGGATCTACGCTTCAATGTTTGGTGCATACATATCTTTACCCTTTCATACTTCATTTGGTAATAGAGGAACTAGGTTTACATATAGCTTTCATCTTACGAAATCGCTTATGTGTGAGACCGATTTTGTTGATTGTTGTTGTACCCTAGGAGAAGGTCGTCGGACCCCAATCGCATCATATAGTGGGGCTAATACTTTCTCTAAGACGAGTTCCATTATGGAACGCCTCCACAGTTTGATTTCATCTTTTGATTATCATGTAATCACCATACTTATGTTGAATATATTCATGTTATATTTCTATTTTTGAGGTATGCCCATAAACATGTTATTTCTTATTATGATTATTATATGGTTTGCACTGAATAACTTGATAATAAAATACCATGCTTCATGCCATATACCGACTATTTTAACAACAGTCTTAGAGAAAGTATCGATCATGGCTTCATTCTCGTCGTTTAGCCCAAAAGTGGACATGTCAGGTATGCCTGCAAAATTTGCAGGGCAACACTTCAAATGTTGGCAACAACGGATGAAGATTTGGTTCATAATGATCAGGTTGATCTCGGTTATACAGTCGGATCCTCCTAAAGTGATTGAGGGTGATTCTACAAGTGCAACTTATAAGGTTGAGAAATGGAAGGAGAAAGATAGACTTGGACATGGATGCTGTAACGACCCCGAGAACTCGACCCTCGGCCCAAGCCGAGGACCCGATTTTCGCGATCACCGTCTACGGATCTGGGGACCTGGAAGGGCTATAACACAAGTCTAACAGACTATGTAAAGGAAATAAATGTCAACTGCTAACTAGGAGCACACACACGGAAGCAAAAAGAAGAGCGAGACCGCTGCATATCGCTCTAGGTATAGTCCCAACACACACACACACTAGTACAAGTAACGAAGGGAAGAATAGGTCCTTTAGGGGCATATCCCGAGGGTGACGTATAACTGGTAGGGGGGAACCACTGCTAGCTACGGGGACGACGACTACCGCCTCGTCTCCTCCGCCCGATGCGCGCCCTGCCGTTGCTGAGAAGTCTCACCTAGGAAAAGGAAGAGATGAGCTTCACAACAAAATTCAGTAAGGACTATCAATCTCCTACTGGCTCTAACAGGCAGAAGAATATATATATATATATATATATATATATATACAATTAATTAAATGACAACAGTTATATCTTCTACCTACATAGGAAAGTGCGGAAGCAAGCTACTAACTAACGTGGTATGGAAAAACACTACGGTCAGAAACTCCATACGACTGCACGTCATGACCATCACACGGCTGGCAACACAGGCGGAGTGAACCCTACCTGGACAAGAGACACTAGCTACGAAAAACACTACCACTAGTCCACCGGTCAGGTGCGTCCACTGACGTCTTATCCTCGACCCAGGTCCAAACCTCCACGTCTCGTCAGGGTGAGGCAGGAACACAAAGTAGCACAACAGTAACCGCCGTAGTTTGGCCAGACTATGGTCCCACGCCTGGCCTCTCTAAGCGGTTCCAGGGCCGCAAAGAGTGAGGCAGTGAGAAAATGACTGACTGGCCTGCACCGGGAAGGACTCCAAATAGCCTCGACGTCCCAGACCAACTATGAGAGCTCTGCAAACGACTCAACGCCACTGTCCTAACCACCGTTTTCCCCTCCGTTCCAGAGTCCATGACTCGAGCACGCCCGCCGCCTGGAGTACTCCCTTAACAGGCGCACGGGGACGGGGGTCCCAAACAACGGTAATAGCCTCTCTCACGGGACAAGCCTGTTGCCCCAGTTGACAAGCCCAGAGGGGGGGTGAATGGGTCTTTAAAAATTTATTTAGCTAATACCTGTACTTAAAACATGCATACAAAAATATTCTTCGATGAAGGTTAGTGAAGGTTGGTGTAAACAACAAACACACAAAAATCAATCACACAACGCAAGGAATTATCCTGGTTCGGACCTCCTCTCCTTAGGAGTCCTACGTCCAGTCCCTGAGCAACAACTCAGGATTTCACTATCTAGGGTACAGTCCCCCTATGGACACTACAGCACCCAGCTCAGCTGGTCTTCTCTTCACAACCCGAAGATGAACAACACCCTGGTACCCACCAGGTCTTCCTTCTATACGAAGGGAACACCACCACCCTGGATATCACCAGGTCTTCCTTCCTACAGAAGGGAACAAGGCACATAGTGAAAACAAGGGGTGCCCCTAGATCAAGCTAATAGAACAAGTGCTTGACCCGAAGCAAGAACCAAGAAGAACAAGATGTGCAGGACAGTGTCTTCTTAGTACAAAGGCTCTCTATCACAGAATCTACACAGAACGTAGAGAGAAAAGAGCTGAAGCTAATGGGAATGAGGCTTGGCTCTTTTCTGGAGAACTCGCAGAGAACTTGAACACAGTTGCTTGGAAGCGATGTCTCTAAAAGTTATCATCTCTGGAGTTTCACTCTTGCTTATATATATCTTGTTTGAAATTTGAACGTTGAGAAGTCCGTTGTCTCTATGCTTTGTTTACGTTAGACTGCTTGACACTTGGAAGCTTCCAGTCAACAGTCTTGTATCCATTTGTGCACGCAAAGAGATAGAAACTTCTGGCATCTATAAGGTCCAACGTTGTATGACAGGATGACTTCAGGGACCTGCACACATTTTTAAGCTTACATAGGAGACAACTTGACTGTCTCTTGTTGTCAGTTAATGTTAGGCCAAGAGTTCATAGAAATAGTAATGCCATTTTGCTGTATCTAAAAGATGCATACAGAGTAAGCACGATAATGGACGATATCGTCTGCATGCATGCAGAGATACGTTCAGCCTTCATTAAATGCACAGATGTCAGAAAGATATGTGCGAAGACTTTGACTATTCAACGCTGTTAAATATCAAGTCGTTATAATCATAAAATCAATGCATTCTTGACTTATGAAATCGTTATGCACTAACCGCCAAATCGTTGTAACCTAGCATCAAATCGTTATGTTTCTACAAAGGAATCATTATGATTAAGACGATATAATCAAATCGATATGAGTTACAATAAAATCGTTGTAGAAGGCAAATCGTTATGATTACTAAAGAAGTCGATGCGCGAAGCAAATCGTTATGAGCTCTAAAGAAGTCGATGTGCAAAGCAAATCGTTATGAGCTCTAAAGAAGTCGATGTGCAAAGCAAATCGTTATGAGCTCTAAAGGAATCATTGTGATGAGAAAATCGTTACGATGACTTAAGGATTCGTTGCGAAGAGCAAATCGTTACGATGACTAAAGAAATCGTTGTGATGACTAAAGGAATCGTTGCGATGAGCAAATCGTTACGATGACTTAAGAAATCGTTGCGATGAGCAAATCGTTACGATGACTTAAAGAATCGTTGCGATAAGCAAATCGTTACGACGACTTAAGGAATCGTTGCGATGAGCAAATCGTTACGATGACTTAAGGAATCGTTGCGATGAGCAAATAGTTACGACGACTTAAGAAATCGTTGCGATGAGCAAATCGTTACGACGACTTAAGGAATCGTTGCGATGAGCAAATCGTTACGATGACTTAAAGAATCGTTGCGATGAGCAAATCGTTACGATGACTAAAGGAATCGTTGCGATGAGCAAATCGTTACGACGACTTAAGAAATCGTTGCGATGAGCAAATCGTTACGACGACTTAAGAAATCGATGCGATGAGCAAATCGTTACGATGACTTAAGGAATCGTTGCGACGACTTAAAGAATCGTTGCGATGAGTAAATCGTTACGATGACTAAAGGAATCGTTGCGATGAGCAAATCGTTACGATGACTAAAGAAATCGTTGTAGCATAAGGAAAGTCGATGTGGACTTAGAGAAATTTCATGCTGAACTTAATATTGCTTCAGAAAGGTAATACTTACCAAATTTGCTTGATTTTCCTGTAGTATTTCCTGTGCTCAAGACTTATGGAATGTGTGTTAGTAATTTTTGACATGGTTTTGTTAATCACCAAAATAAATATATAATTAATTAAAATTACATGGGGATAGACTGATCATCAAAGCCCTCAAGTGTCGAGCACCAGGTGAACGCCTAGTGTAGGACCATACTAGGGAACTAGCTGTTGCCCAGCTAGCTAGCCCAGAGGGGGGGGGGTGAATGGGATATTAAAAATATTTAATACTTAAAATCTGCTCACACAAAAGTAACACAAACACACTTCGAAGAATTTTAGTGTTAGCGAAGGTAAAGACAAACGTACAAAATCAATCACACGACACAGAGAATTATCCTGGTTCGGATCTCCTCTCCTTAGGAGTCCTACGTCCAGTCCCTGAGCAATATTTTAGGATTTCACTAACAAGGGTACAGTCCCCCTTAAGGACACTTACACACCCAGCCGCAGCTAGTCTTCCTTCTACACGAAGGGAAACAACACCCTGGATCCCACCAGGTCTTCCTTCTTACCCGAAGGGAATCAACACCCTGGATCCTACCAAGTCTTCCTTCACACCGAAGGGAACAACACCCTGGAACCCACCAGGTCTTCCTTCACACTGAAGGGAACAACACCCTGGAACCCACCAGGTCTTCCTTCCAACGAAGGGAACAACACCCTGGAAACCACCAGGTCTTCCTTCACACAAAGGGAACAACACAAAAAGTGTTCAAAGATGAAGCCCCTAGATCAAACTTATAGAACACTGCTTGATCTGAAGCTAAGAACTGAGAAGGAAGAGATCTACAACAAAGAACTCTTCTCAGAACTAAAGGCTCTCTCACAGATCTAAACTTAGCACAGAGAGCAAGAGCTAGAACAGATGGGAATTTTTGCTTGGCTTTAGGGAAGCTTGCAGAAGGTTGTAAGCATTGTATCGCTTGTTATTCTCTAACAGTTGTTGTTGATTTTGGAGCTTCATTCTTCTATATATATCATCCTTTTGAAATTCGAACGTTGAAGTGTCCGTTGTCTCTAAGCTCTGTTATACGTTAGACTGCATGGCCCTGTAGAGCTTTCCATTCAACGGTCTTCATGCACGCACAGAGAGAAGATCTTTTGTAATATCCTTTGACTTCTATTCTGTACAACGTTGTATGACGAATGCTGTCAGAGACCTGCACACATTTCAGGCTTAAACAATAGACAGCTAAGCTGTCTCTTATTGTCAGTCAATGTTAGAACGAATGTTCATCAAAATAGTAATGCCATTTTGTTGTTCTAAAAGATGTTAGCAGAGTAAGCACGATAATGGAAGTTATCATCTGCATGCATGCAAAGATACGTTCAGTCATAATAAATGCATGGTTGTCAGAAAGATATGCGAGAAGACTTTGACTATTCAACGTATTCAAAAATTAGCTCGAAAATCAAAATGTTATGTTTCAAGAAATCGTTATATGCATAACTTATGAAATCGTTGTGCAAATGAGTGAATCGTTGTGCATTCATAAGTAAACAGATGCATACACAAATCGTTATGCAATAATAACTAAATCGTTATGAATGAATCAAGTCGTTACGAGCAAATTGTTGTTCTTCACTTAAGAAATCGATGTGAGACCAAATCGTTATGATTACTTTACAAATCGTTATGATCACTTAACGAATCATTGCAGAAAGCAAATCGTTATAATTACTTAACAAATCATTGCGAGAAACAAATCGTTATGATCACTTAAGGAATCGTTACGAGAGCAAATTGTTATGATCACTTAAGGAATCATTGCAGAAAGGAAATCGTTGTGATCACTTAACAAATCGTTGTGAGGGCAAATCGTTGTGATCACTTAACGATATAACACATAGTGAATCCTTGTAAGTATGAAATCGTTATGAAACTAAGGAAATTGTTATATCTCTATAGAAATCATTACACTTCAGAGGAAATCGATGTGAATGAGGAAATCGTTATGATTCAAAGGAAATAGTTATGCCAACTAAAGAGTCGATGTGAACTTAGAAAATTTCATTCTTTAAACTTACATTGCTATAGAATAAATACTATTTACCTATTTAGCTTGATATTCCTTGTTTCATTTCATGTGCTCAAAACTCATAGAAAATATGTTAGATTAAACTTTATATAGTTTTGTTAATCACCAAAATAAATATATAATTAATTTAAATTACATGGGGATAAATTGATCATCAATCTCCCCCTTTTTGGTGATGACAAAACTTAACAATAAGCATAGATATTCTGAAATGAATCTAAACGAAATTGCGGAAGTATAAGAGATATATTTCAGAAGTACTATATTTCTCCCCCTTTTATCATTAAGTAAAAAGATACCACAAGGTGACAAAGACAGAGAGAAAAGATAGTGAGAAAACAAGAGAGATAGTAGGAGATGAAATGGATTGAGATGGAAAAAGGTGTAGGAGAAGATATGCGTCTAGAATGAGGGCGTTTGAAGGTGGCTAGGGCTGGAGGTGCAGTGGATGAAGTGGGTGGAGAGGGAGGTACAAGAGTGGGAAGAGTAGAAGGAACAGGGGGCTAAGAAGCCGGTGCCTCTGCTCTTGCAGCCACTGATTCCACCTGAGCTGATGCATCCTTTGATGGCCCTGTTGGCCCAGACACCTCAGCAACCACTGGATCTTCAATATGCACATCTTCAACAATCTTCGACCCTGATGGCCTTGCTGGATCTTCAGGCAATGGCCCTGATGACCGCTCTTCCTCAGTGTGCTGCTCAGCAACTACTGCCTCTTGATTGAGTCCAGAGGACTAGACTACAACATCTTTACTTGGCCCTAAAGGCCCTGAACGGCTGGCAGGAGGGGCATGAGATGGAAAATGTTCCCTCACAAAAACTGATAATTCCATAAGTATCGTCCTCATACTGTCATAATCTTTTCTTAAGCTTTCAAGATCAGATGATAGTGCTCCTAATTCATGGGCAGATGAACTCTGACTGATAAAAATGGAGGCCATATCCGACCTCACTGAACACAGAATTTTACCTTATTCATCCAGGCGCTGAACAATGGGTTTCATATTGATCTTCAATTTCCTTTCATTCTTCGGTGAGATTTCCTAGTGAGTAAAGGAATCTCAGGAACAATTTCCTTTCCTTTTTCTGCTTGCCCTAGCATCGGGCTCCTCATGATCAACATTTTCATTTTCTTCTTCTGAGGCACTTTCCACAATGCCTTCTCTAAACTGATCATCAATGGGGGCATTGGCATTTTGCTCCCCCTGAATTACTGCTGCCTCTTTCTCAATTGATTGCTCCCCTGAACATGAGCATTTCCCATTGGCACATCTTTAGTTCCTATTCCTTGCTTTCCTTGAATGGGAGCATCTTCCAAAACAACATCTTCAGTGTGGCCTGATGCCACAACTTCTGCAATCTGCTCAACACTGACTATTGGCTCCACTAGGGTGCTTCGAATGGAGTCCAGTGCATCCCTGAGTATTGGGGCTACTCGGGAAGAAGGGAAACATCCTCAAGACATTGCCCAACTAGCTCAATATGCTCAGGAAAGATGTCCTCAATCCTGCTGCTAGATCCTGCTACTGCTTGTTTCTTCTGCTGGTGCTGCTGCCTGTTCTGCTGACTTCTCCTGAACAACTTGTGACTCTTCCCTGACACTTTCTGAATCAATTGGAGTATCAGGTACTACTGCTGTTGGAGCTTCTGGAATTTCTTCTTGAACCTCTGCTGCTACTGCTGAGAGGAACTCGGCTTCATACCCCCCAACGCTGCCGGAAACAACAGGTGCAGCCATGGATTTGGATGGAGAAAGTTTCTGGAGGATTGGAGTGAGGAGAGAAGCAGAAACCCCAAGAAATTTCTCGCAGGAAGGAGTTTTGGATCTTGAAATCTCAGAGAGTCGATGCCGGAGTCAATAGGCTCAGGCAGGAGGAAGGAGATGAAGAAAAGAATGTGAATTGCCAGAAATGACTTGACACAAGAATCTTTGAGGAAATTTACTTAAATCCAGGGAGGAAAAAAATTAACATTCTGATAATTTATATTTTAGTTTTATACAGATGAATCTTTCACAATTTGCACATGCCTAATTCCCTTCTAAGAGATGTAAACCTCTCTTCAGGTAAGGCCTTTGTGAAGATATCTGCTAACTGATTATTTGTATCAATAAATAAAATATCTATGTTCCCATTAGCTACATGATCACGAATAAAATGATATCTAACCTCAATGAGTTTTGTCCTTGAATGCTGCTCACTGATGCACTGCCGTTTACAATTCCCTTTCCATTGTCTCCATAGGTGACTGTGCCTTTTTCAGCTTCTAGATGGGAAAACAATCTTCTGTTTCCTGACATATGCCTTGAGCATCCACTATCCAAATACCATTTGGATGCTCGAAGGTTTCCCTGAAATGGAAACATCAAGTTTTGGGTACCCAAGTTCTTTTGGGTCCTGATTGGTTAGTGCCATCAGTTTTTCTTTTGATTATCCATCTTTTATGTTTAGTTGGACATGTTATTTTACTGTGACCTAGCTTGTTGCAATGACTACAACACGTGTTTTAGTTACCTTTTCGTATGAAACATATTTAAAGTTTGATTTATATGATGTATCTTGTTCAGTTACAAATTTAGGAGCTGGATATGTTTTTGGATATATTATCGTTTCTTCATTATCTGGGGGTGTGTAACCTACTCCATACTTCTTTTTACCTGATCTTCTAGCTCCTCTTATTATTAAGGAATTTTTACCATTAGTAA
>JACBKR010002648.1:0-33757 GCA_014218235.1 Colocasia esculenta | reverse complement strand
TCTCCAGTTGGGTGCCCTAGGTTCTCTGTGAGCCAGGCTGTTAGCTCGGGCTTTGTCCCGGTACTTGTGCTGTCCGTCGAGGTCTGTGTCGTCTGACCTGGACACCCTCACTCCTTAGTTTGAGTTGTACGTCCGGCTGAGGGAAAGACGACAGTGAGACAGTGACTCTTGAGTTTGTTTTTAGTCACTTGTATAGCGCGCTCTTAGTTGGGGGTACGGACCCAGTTGTCGACACTGGTCCCCACTAGTCCTTTTCCAGTGCCTCACTCTAGCGTGCCCAGGCCACGGTCTCTAGAGTGCCAGGCATGGGCCTGTGACCGTGTGGTCCGCAGGTGGTGGTGTTTAGTTGGTCTCCACAGTTGTTTATTTTTTCACGTGGAGCGGTAGCTGGACTTTCGTCCGTGGCTGCGAGACTGAGAGTGGAACCTGGTTAGTTTGTTCGGTCTGTTGCTGGTGTCGTGAACCAGTCTATGTGGCTCGAGTGTGGCGGTCTCTACTGTAGCTCGTACACGTGTGGAGTTTTGCCGTTTATTTATTACACTGTTTTACGCAGTCGGCTAGCGGTGAGTTTGTTTACAGCTTTAATATCTGTTTAGTTTGCTATAAATTGCTAGCCATAGTTTACTGCTTTCGGCACTTGTGTTTTGTTTGCTCGGTGTTGGGGAGTTCCCTACTGAGCCAGTAACTATGAGGCTCACCCCTACTCCCTACAGGCGAGGGCGAGGAGGAGGTTTCTCTACCGTCGTCCAGTTCGGAGCCACGACGTAGCGGTGTTGGCCCAGCGCCTCCAGCAGTGTAGCTTTTCTTTCTTCAGTTGTACCTGTTGTACCTCGGGGTATGCCCCAGGCTTGTGTACTTTCCTTTATTTCTTTTTGAACTTGGCTATGTAAAACCTTGTATATTATAAATGCAATGGTGTGTTCCTTTGTATTTTCACAACTAGTGTGTGGTATCCCTTGCGAGGCTTCGGCCCTTTCGCGGGAGAGACGGACTCGGTCAAGTACGTTACTGGTTTAACGGGCTTGGACGAGGCGTTCCATCACAGTTGGTATCAGAGCAAGGTCCGTGTGAATATAAAGGAATTAAGAGTTACATAGCCATATCTTCTTCTAGATACACTGCTGGTAGCTGGCCTTGGTTTTGTAATGACTCGTTGTTTTGCCTATGGTTGGCTTATTGTGTGTGTAGGCAGCTGTAATGGCCGATAGAAGAGACTGGGGTGGTGGAGGAGATGACCCTGAGGAGTGACTCAGCGGATGATAGAAAGGATTTGGGAGAGCCTCACAGAAATTCGAATGAGGATGGATCATCAGGCACCGGTACCACCAGTGACCGGAGAGGCGGTACCTGTGGCCCCAGTTCCACCACCGCCAGGGGTGGAGGTACCTTTTGTGGCACCAGTACCACCATCACCACCCGTGATTGCGATAGAAGAGCCAGTGGTGCAAATCGAAAGGTTTTTGAGGTTGCAGCCGCCTACCTACTCTGGTGGGCCGAATCCAGATACAGCGGAGCACTGGATTCATGAGATTGAGAGGGTCTTTATGACCATGAGGTGTCCGGCAGCGGACAGAGTTGTGTTGGCTACTTTTCAGCTAAGGGGATTTGCGCAGGAGTGGTGGCGTCTGAAGATGCAGACCACTTTTGCAGGCAGAGTAGAGGGTGCTATTACCTGGCTGAATTTTTGAAGTGTTTAATGATACATTCTTTCCTCTTCAAGTGCAGCAGGCAAAAAGGGAGCAGTTCAGGACCTTGCAGTAAGGTGGGACTCGTTCTGGAGTATCAGATGCGGTTCATGGCACTGAGCAGGTATGCACCCTATGTTGTCACAGATAATGCTATGATGGTTGAATATTTTATCCGTGTTTTGAGGCCAGAATTGCAGACTGCAGTGATACCATTAATGTGTAGAACAGTTGAAGAAGCAGCCTGAGAGCAGCTACTCTTGAGAGAGCAGTTCGGACTCGTCAGGTGGGCGAGTCAGGTTCGGTAGTTTCTCCGACTACCCCAGCAGTCAGCAGGTGTAAGTAAGGGTAAAGCATCAGCAGGACCTTCCTCATCTGGTTTTGGTAAGGGGGCCAAAATTAAGCAGGCATTTAAAGGTAAAGAAGAGGATGGGAGGTCGTCAGCAAATTCAGCAGGGTCTGGTAAGCGGAGGTGGAGAATCGCAGCAAGTACCGCCAGGCAGCCTATCCTTCCACCAGGCTATAGGTGTTTTAACTACAATCATTCGGGGCATTTGATCCGTAATTGTCCCTATCCGAGGAATATGGGTTATGGTAGGGTGTTCAGCAGCCGCAGCAGTCAAGCAGCCACCGCAGGTCGTGGCAGAGGAGCACCTCATGAGAGAGGTAGGGGCTGGGTTATGGCTATCACCCGTGCCCAGGCGGAGGCATCAATATGATAGAAGGTACTATCCCCATTTATGAATATTCAGCAAAAGTTTTATTTGATTCAGGTGCCTCGCATTCATTTATTTCTGAAGATTTTTTGGATAGTATGGCATACCCCTTGAAGAAAAATCATGTGAATTAGTAGTGGAGGTTCCCTCTGGTGAGTTTATGCTCACCTCGTGTTATATAGATGAGGCTCCTGTTGTGTTTGAAGGAACCAGATGCCAGGTCGATTATATGCTTTACAGTTGACTGATTATGATATTATTTTGGGTATGGACTGGCTTGAGGCCTATGGAGCTATGCTAGATTGCAGAAAGAAAAGGATCAGGTTTTGTCACCCCAATGGTTTTGTATTTGAATATCAAGTATGCCTTTCTGTGCTTCAAGTTTATAATTTCTGCAATTAGAGCTAGAAGGTTGATTAATGCGGGTGTGTGGCTTACTTAGCTTCTGTAAGTTTGATAGAAACTAGTAAGTCAGTTGAGGCAGTTCCATGGTTAGGAATTTGCAGATGTGTTTCCAGATGAGTTGCCTGTTTAGCTCCACACAGAGAGGTGGACTTTACTGTTGAGTTGTTGCCGGTACCATGCCGATTTCTAAAGCACCCTATCGGATGGCACCGCAGAGCTCAAAGAGTTGAAGAAGCAATTGGAAGAATTGCTAGAAAAGGGTTTATTAGGCCAAGTCACTCCCCGTGGGGAGCACCAGTGTTATTTGTGAAAAAGAAGATGGAAGCTTTCGAATGTGTATTGATTATAGAAAGTTGAATGATGTGACCATTAAGAATAAGTACCCGTTGCCAAGAATAGATGATTTGTTTGACCAATTGCAGTCAGCCAAGGTGTTTTCTAAAATTGACTTGAGGTCAGGGTACCATCAATTGAGAATCAGAGAGGAGGATATAAGAAAACAGCTTTAGACTCGATTGGTCACTATGAATTTGTGGTTATGCCGTTTGGGCTGACCATGCTCCTGCAGCTTTCATGGATCTGATGAACAGAATTTTTTCATCCGTATTGGACCAATTCATTGTGGTCTTTATAGATGATATTCTGATTTATTCAGCTTCTGAAGAGGAGCATGCTGCTCATTTGAGGTTTACTCTTCAGTTATTAAGAGATAATCATTGTTTGCTAAATTTAGTAAGTGTGATTCTGGTTGAAAGAAATTCAGTTTTTGGGTCAAGTTATCTCGGCAGATGGAGTTTGGTTGATCCAAGTAAGGTAGAAGCTGTAATGAATGGGAAGTGCCTAAGACAATTACAGAGATTAGAAGTTTCTTAGGGCTGGCAGTTATTATAGGCGCTTCATACAAGACTTTTCTAAGATTGCGGCACCCATGACTAGACTGACTAGGAAGGGTGTGCCATTTGTGTGGTCGGGAGTGTCAGAGAAGTTTTATGGAATTAAAAAAGGCTTACTATAGCACCGATATTGACACTACCGGCAGGAAGTGGTGGATTTGTTGTATATACAGATGCATCTAGAAAAGGACTGGCGCAGTGTTAATGTAGCATGGCAAAGTGATAGCCTATGCGTCCAGGCAATTGAAGCCAGTAGAAGAGAATTATCCCACCCATGATTTAGAATTGGCAGCAGTTGTGTTTGCTTTGAAAATGTGGAGGCATTATTTGTATGGCAAAGATTTGAAATTTTTACAGATCATAAAGTTTAAAGTATATCTTCTCTCAGAAGGATTTAAATCTTTGCCAGCGTAGATGGGTGGAATATTTAAAGGATTATGATTTTAGTTTGGCTTACCATCCGGGTAAGGCAATGTTGTTGCTGATGCCTTAAGCAGGAAGTCTTATGTAAGTTACATGATGATTAAAGAATGGAAGTTGTATGAGGAGATAGCAGAAAACTCCTTGTACGTGCCAGTAGTCACGACGGGCAGTACTAGCCAGTAGTACTGTAGAGCCGTCTCTGTATTGGCAGATTGTTGAAGCTCAGAAAGCAGATGCAAATTTAGCCGAAATTGTGAAAATGGAAGGGGTTACCCTTGATGATAATTGTGTGGTTCAGGCTCAGAGGCAGGTTATTTGTACCAGCAGAAAGAGAAGTGAAGCAGAGAGTGTTAGAAGAGGCTCATAAATCTTGGTACACTATTCACCAGGTAGTACCAAGATGTACCAGGATCTGAGAAGCATTTCTGGTGGCCTCATATGAAAAAGGAAATAGCTGAGTTTGTTTCAAGGTGTGTGTGTGTCAGCAAAATAAGTAGAGCATTAGAAGCCTGGAGGTCTATTGCAACCGTTACCCATTCTGCAGTGGAAGTGGGTGATATTGCTATGGACTCGTGGCAGGCCTACCGAGAACAGCATCAGGTCATAATGGAATAGGTGTTTGTGGATAGATTGACTAAAGTGTGCAGATTGGTGCCAGTGAGTATGTCTTGGCCAGTGGATAATTAGCAAAAGTGTATGCTGATAAAATATTCCCCTTCATGGTGTTCCGAAGTCAATTGTATCTGATAGAGATCCCAGGTTTACTTCAGGTTTTTGGGAGAAGCCTGCAGAGAGTTGTAGGCACTGAGTTGAGGTATAGCTCAGCTTAGCACCACCCGCAGACGGATGGTCAAACAGAAGACTATTCCAACAATTGAAGATATGTTGCGAGCTTGTTGTTTAGTTTGGGGTGGTAGTTGGGAACATCATTTGGGTATGGTGGAATTTGCTTATAATAATAGCTACATACCAGCCTTGGGATGGCACGTATGAAGCTTTATATGGAAGACCATTAGAACACCTTTAAATTGGCATGAAGTGGGGGAGAGGGCAATTAGTGGCCCTGAGTTAGTTCAGCAAACTACAGAGTTGGTAAAGTTTATTAAGGAAAAATTGCAAACAGCTCAGAGTAGGCAGAAAGTTATGCTGATAATCGGAGAAGGCCACTTCAATTTGAAGTTTGAGATTATGTTTTTTTGAAAATTTCTCCTAGCAAAGGTATTGTGAGGTTCAGTAAGAACGAAAGCTGGGTCCGAGATATGTAGGTCCCTTCCAGGTGTTGGAAAGAATTGGGGAGACAGCTTATAGATGGATTTTCAGCGGATTTTGCAGATGTTCATGATATCTTTCATGTCTCTATGTTAAAGAAGTGTATTGAGGACCCAGCGCAGATAATCAGTTATCAAGGAAGTGATTTGAGACCGGACACATGTCCATGCCTGAATATCCAGTACAAATTACTGGTCGCAAGACGAAAAGGTTGTGAAATAAAGAAATTGAGTTAGTTAAAGTCAGATGGGAGAATAGGCTGGGTGGTGAGGATACCTGGGATTTAGCCGACGAAATGGCTAAAGGATATCCTTATTATTTAAGTAATGTTTTAAATCTTTTTAGATGATAGTATATGTAAATGTATGTGTACATTGTATGTGAAATTATGTTATGAATTTCGAGGGTCGAATTTCTTTTTATATGATAATAATGTAATGTTGCGCTTTTTCGGATCCTCGTGGATTGTGTGTCTAGCGCTTGTGGTGGCCAATGTGAGGCCAATTGTCTTGTGTGCGTCTGTGTGGTGTTTTTCTGGGTTTACTAGGCCGACGTTTTGGGCCTGCATACCCTAGATTTCTCAGCCTGTCATCGCGACAGGAAGGTGGGTCGCGTTCTTAACGCGACAGAGGTGCCATCGCATTCATGTGGCCGCCTTGGTGCGCTGAGCGTCTGCATGTGTGCCACGTAGCGCTCAGGGCAGCGGGCGTCGGGAAGGCGACGCTCAGGGTCCGTCGCGACCTGGTCGCGGCGCCACGATGCGTCGCATTCCGAACCGCAGCAGGTTTTTAAATAACCCCAGCCAAGCAGAACGCACCAAGGTTTCTGCTTGGCCAGGGGGAGGAGATTCTGGCGATTTCACGTGGGAGATCGGCGGGTGGCGGTTCTCGCTGCGGGGAGTCCGGGAGAAGCAGGGGAAACGCCGTAAGATCGCCGCGCAGTGTGTTCTTCGCGAAGGTAGGTGAAATCTTCCTGTTTTCAGGGTTGTAAATTGCATGGATAGGGTTCCAATTAGTTTAACGCGTTTCTAACAATAGATAGCATGCTTAGGTATTCACAAAAGCATGAAAATGAAGAATTAAGGGTGTTTGTATTGTGTGGAATGGGCTGTCATGGAGAGAGCCCGGATTAGGGTTCCGCGCCTGATAAGCGCGACGGGTCCCTATGCGTGTTCTAACACGACACAGCGATGTGTCGCGTTAAGGATCAGAGGCGACATGTAAGTAGGTCGCGTTCTGGATCTAAAGGCAACATGTCGTGGCGACGCCTTCTGAAGGCGACCCAATGGGTTTGTCGCATTGGCCCGAGAGGCCCTGTTTGTGCATGGTTTAGCATGTGATTATCCGATTATCGTTATCAGTATGCTTAGTATTAGTGAGCAGTGCATTGGCACTTGTGGCGCTCTGGAAGTGTGTGGTTTACGAGGCTAGCTCACGGTTACGTAGCTAGCTAGTAGTTTTCCTGTGGAACATAGTGTTCACACAAGCGATGGTGTTCACGTGTGTTATGGACCGTCAGTACACGAGGTTTACGTGAGGTTTCACGTGGTTGTGCGGTGCGCCGTGGTTTCGGTGTGCGTGTCAGGTAGTAGACGCATGCTGTGGTTACCTCTCCAGTTGGGTGCCCCAAGTTCTCTGTGAGCCAGGCTGTTAGCTCGGGGCTTGTCCCGTACTTGTCTTTACCGTCGAGGTCTGTGTCGTCTGACCTGGACACCTCACTCCTTAGTTTAAGTTGTACGTCCGGCTGAGGGAAAGTGACAGTGAGACAGTGACTCTTGAGTTTGTTTTTAGTCACTTGTAGCGCGTCTTAGTTGGGGGTACGGACACCAGTGTCGACACTGGTCCCCGACTAGTCCTTTTCCAGTGCCTCACTCTAGTGAGCCCAGGCCAGGTCTCTAGAGGTGCCAGGCATGGCCTGTGACCGTGTGGGTCCGGGTGGTGGTGTTTAGTTGGTCTCCACAGTTGCTTGTTTTTTCACGTGGAGCGGCAGCTGGACCTTTCGTCCGTGGCTGCGAGACTGAGAGGTGGACCTGTGTTAGTTTGTCCGAGTCTGTTGCTGGTGTCGCGAACCAGTCTACGTGGCTCGAGTGTGGCGGTCTCTACTGTAGCTCGTACACATGTTGGAGTTTTGCCGTTTATTATTACAGTTGTTTACGCAGTCAGCTAGCGGTGAGTTTGTTTACAGCCTTAAGATCTTTTAGTTGGCTATAAATTGCTACCATAGTTTACTGCTTTCGACACTTGTGTTTGGTTTACTCGGTGTTGGGGGAGTTCTCTACTGATCCAGTGACTAGTGAGGCTCACCCCTACTCCCCACAGGCGAGGGCGAGGAGGAGGTTCTCTACCGTCGTCCAGTTTGAGCCGCGACGTAGCGGTGTTGGCCCAGCGCCTCCAGCAGTGTAGCTTTTCTTTCTTCAGTTATACCTGTTGTACCTCGGGGTATGCCTCAGGCTTGTGTACTTTCCTTTATTTCTTTTGAAAGGCTATGTAAAACCTTGTATATTATAAATGCAATGGTGTGTTCCTTTTGTTTTCACGGACTAGTGTGTGGTATCCCTTGCGAGGCTTCGGCCCGTTCGCGGGAGACGGACTCGGTTCAAGTACGTTACTGGTTTAACGGGCTTGGACGAGGCGTTCCGTCACATGTAGCCTTTCCCTCGGAAGGTGAGTGCATTGGCAGCCATCAGGGATTGAGACGATAGTGAGGTCTCTGGAAAGGGAGGATAATGGGTTCTCCTTGGGCCAGGGGGACACCTAGGTTGTTGGGGTTCATTAATTTCCCGGAGGGGGAACTTGGTTGTATTGTGGAGGAGGAGGAGGAGGAGTTGTGTTCTGGTATTGAGGAGGGGCAAGTTGCGATATTGAGGGCTGGATGGGTGTCAGGCGGTACTGAGGTTGTTGGGGGTGCTGATAGCAGTGGTTGTGGGAGGCTGTTGGTACTGGGACTGCTGAGGCTGCTGATATGTGGAGGGTGTTGGGGTTCCTGAGGTGGTGCCTTAAACATTGGGGTTGTTCAGTTTAGAGGCTGGCTGCTGGGGCTGTTGGGTCTTGGTGTTGGTGTTGGGATGGTAGGTGGAAGGACTAGGGTTGCCCATAGCACTCACCTGCTCATTTTGCATGACCCCCTCAGTCGTGGGGACCACCAGTAGGGGGAGCACCATTGTTCTTCTTAATGTCCGGGCTTTTGGCTCAAACATAGCCATGATCGGAGAGTCCTTCAGCCGGGTCTGAATGTAATGGGCTCTCTCATATAGTTCCTCCATTGTGGTCAGCTTGTTCAGTGCTAGAATGTGACGGAATTGTGGCGTGGCATTCACCGTGATCATCTTTACTTGCTCTGGCTCGGACAATGGGTCCCTCAACCGCTCAGCCATTGCTTTCCATCTATCAGCGTAATGCATGAAATCATCGTCTGTCTTCATCCTCTCAGCCATTAAATTCATGATAGACAGTGCAGGACCAACCCGGTCCCTGTACCTGTGTAGAAACCTCCTTTGAACTGCCTCAAAATCTTCGGCATCCAAGGGCTCCAACGAATAGAACCACTCGAGGGCAGGCACGTCTAAAGATCGACGGAAAAGGAAAGCAAGGGCACGATTATCATTTTGTCAGAAGGAGGATTCGTACATGAATTCCTTGATATGCACGAACGGTTGTCGGTGCCGTTGTAGTGGCGGTAGACACGGCAGCAGAAGGGGAAGGGGAGGTGAAAGACTGGCATAGAAGGGAGTGCCAGTTCAAATGAGTCCTTGGGCATGGACACCATTTTCAAATCTTGCTCCAAGAGATCACCTTCGCCAGGAGGGCTTGGGTGAGTTGATCGGAGGATGGTTTGGGAGGCACCCCGGAAGAAAGGTGGTGGGGCACACTCACCTGGGTAGAATAGTGAAGGGGGGGGCACCAGCAGGCACGGAAGTGTGGGCGAAGCCTGAGGAGGGTGAAGGGGCCTTGCCATGGAGGGGCTTGGCCAGGCATGAGAAGGCCTCCCAACAGGGCTGTGGGGGCGAGATTGAATGATAGAATTGGCTTGCGAGGGGGCAGGGGAGGCTTGAACAGTCGGGTCGCGAGCAGGTTGAGTGTGAACACCCGCATTTGGGTGGAGAGTTTGGATGGGCTCGAGGACTGATTTCCCCTTAAGAGCAGCTTGAACCTCCTAAAGTTGAGAAGCTTGGAGGCTTTGAAGAATGTCCACAAGTTGGGACAGATCAATAGAGGTGGAGGCATTTATAGTGTTATGCCTCGGGGAGAGTTGGGAAGCTGTGAATCCACCGCATGAACATGTGAGGTGGATGGATCAATGTGGGGTTGGTTATGGAGTTGTGCAAGTTGTTGATTAGAGTCATACACCTCATCATACGTATCATCATAACCCATGTCTTCGTATTCTGCCATTGGGAGAGATCGGCCTGAACGAAGCTGCATAAACTTGAAACAACCGATGTAACTTAACAAGCAATCAGCAAACAACTACTCCAACACGTTTGAGAGGAGAAGTTAATGGCTTTTAAATCACACGGTTGGGGATGCTTACGTCCATAGTTGTCCAATATGATTCAATGTGGATTTTAATTGAGGTATGTCACTCCAAGGGGTGTGGGCTAGGTGGGTAGAATGAGAACTTCGGGCCCACTAAGCAAACTCCCTCCCACGCAACGGGTGCTCTAAACGGGTCTCCCGGGTGGTACAACCTGCTCAGTCCACCGTGAGGGAATCCACGGGGTACGGAGACTTACGGAGGTCCCGATGAGGATTCTCTAGCCCAATGAGACAGAATGCCCAATGGGAGATAGCCCTCACCGAGAAAGGTGTTTGGATCCTAGGAACAGGAGGGAAGGAGGTCCTCGGCCGAAGTATGCCCTGCAAATGCAAATGATGCAAGAGGGTACATAAAATCGAGCTCTCTGTGACAGACTGAATTGTGTCCAGTACAGTGGACGCGCTTCAGATGAATCGCATCCGTTCAGTTAGCCGCGGATCTGACAGCTCGCAGAAGTTGTAAGCGCCGTGGTGACTCCCTCCGGAATCTATCACAAATAGCGTCGGGATAGTCCGCCGCACAACAGCACCACAAATCGTGTCGCCTGAAGGCGACGTGAATCAAAGAAGCACCTGAAGACAATTATCAAAGCAGTAATCAGTACAGCATGATATCAACCACTCAAATGGAATGAGATATTAGGCAAACCCAGACAATTCTTCACATGAAGGTGAGTAAAAAGGGAGGGGAACAAGATGGTGATTTTTTTTTGTTTTTTTTTAAATCAAATTTTTATGGAAAGCGTAAAAAAAAAGACACCAATACAAACTGGTAATGACGATGGGAGATCTTAAAGAGCACTGTGCGGGGTGCAGAAGGAGGGGGTGTACACGTGGGGTACGAAGGGAGGGACACATGTGGGTGTCGAAGGAGGGGCACACGTGGGTGCCGAAGGAAAGGTAATCGAAACTAAAAAGAAAAGAGTCCCACCGTGATTGTCAATTTGTAGACGTGTTTTTTTTTCAAAACACACCCCACAAAGAGATGATTTAAAAAAAGACTTTTTATGAAAGAAAAAGTATATGGAAAAAGAGGGCAGGGGGGAGTAGCGAAGAAGAAAAACAAATGTGCGTGTGTGCACGATATGGAGTGTGATCACCAGACACACATGGGTGTCGAAGGAGACTGGCAAAGAGGAAGAGGGGGAATTACCTTCACCCTAAGATCGGGGGAGAGTGGTGTGCGGGTCCTTCTTACTCCTTCCACTGGCCGGCCGGCAAAGAAGATTTAGCTCTAGGTTACTTTGCAAGAGGAAAACAAACAAGAAAACACATGAAAGAATGATTAGACTATGGCGTGTAGTAAAAAGCTCAAAGGAAATGAGATAAAACGCATTAAGGTGGGCGTTAACACACCTCGTGGGGTGGTGTTAAAACCCTAAAAAGTATGGGAAAGGAGTAAATGATGTGATGTGTGTGAGAAAGTAGTGTGAGATGAAATGCACTAAGTAAAAAGTAAAAATGAAGAAAAAGTGAGAGGGAGAGAGGGACGATGTGTAGCCACTGCTGCAATGGGGGGAGAAGTGGACACAGTGGATGAAGCTCCTCCTCGTCTCGCTCCAATGGAATGAGAGGATGACGAGCGCTTCGAACTCCAAGAGAGGAAGACGTTGAATAGCTTGAATGGAGGGTGCTTCTTCTTGGCTTCGAATGCGAGTCTCGGTGCGGCAGGGCTTCGCCGTAGTGGTGGGTTCTGCTCAAAACAATGGCCTCGAGGGTCTATTTATAGGGAAAAAAACGTTGAAATCGCATCCGATACAGTGGATATGGACGCCTATCTATTGAATCGCGTCCGACAAGGCTGTCGCGATTTCAAAGATTCACTTGCTTCGATTAAGCCCTTCCAAACAACGATTATGGCTATTTTAATAATTGCGTCAGCTAAGGCCGACGTGTTTCTAACCCTTTCAATTTGAACTGATTCTTTCCAAATATTGAAAATGGAAACAATGAATCGCATCGGATTTACCCGCAGGTATTTGAACAGAATCGTTCTTTCATGGAAATCGATCTCCATAGCATGGAAGGTTAGAAACGTGTCAGACTAAGTGGACGCAATTCTAATTAGCAACAAAATATTTCCAAAAATGATTTTGGAAATTTCCATAATTCGAAAATGGAAACTATTAATTGCGGCAGCTTTGTCTGACGCGAATCTAAATAGAGTAAGCGCTAGAAAAGGAAGTGTGATATGTGTCGGTTTTACCCGCTGTGGATCAATCTTCTTAAAAGGCGTCCATTGTATCAGACGCGAATCACTTAAGCTCAACAGACCCCTTTTGACCCCTTAGAAAATTCCCTAAAAATCCTAGAAAAATTCGGAAGAATAGGAAAATCACTCAAGAGGTTAATTGAAGAGAGCCACTTCGAGGCATCGCGGTATGACATGAAAATTACTCGATATGTTGCCAAATGGCGTGTCTACAATTAGTCCTCGAACTTCCTTCAAATTCTTGGGAGGGGGCATCTCTCTTATCACCCTCACCTTGTTGGGATCAATCTCTATACCCCTCTTGCTCACAATGAAACCTAACAACTTGCCCGATGATATAGCAAACAACACTTCTTGGGGTTCATTTTCACTGGTACTCACTTGACCTTTGCAGGACCTTTGTTAGAACCCAGGATGCTCAGCCATTGTCTCGATTTTACCACCAGGTCATCCACATACACCTCAATGAAAATGTGAATCATATCATGGAAGATAGCCATCATAGCTCTTGGTAAGTAGCTCCAGTATTCTTGAGTCAAATGGCATGACCACATAGCAATATGTTCCCCATGGTGTAGTGAACGAAGTCTTCTCTTGGTCTTCCTCAGCCAACTTGATTTGATTGTACCCTGAGAAGCCATCCATAAAGGAGAGGGTTTCATACCCAGTTGTTATCAATGAGCACGTCGAGGTGAAGCAATGGGAAATCATCTTTGGACACATGCGGTTGAGATCCCGAAAATCAATACAATCCTAACTCTTCCATCCTTCTTCATGACCGGGACAATGTTTGCCACCTAGTTTGGATAAAGCACAACTCTAATAAATCTGGCCTTATGGAGCTTGTCGAACTCATCTTTCATTTTCAAGGCATTGTGGGTGGAAACACCTCAACCACTGCTTAATGGCAATGGGACCCCGCTTAAGGGTAAGACGATGTTCAACAAGCGCAGTGTCCAAGCCTGTCATATCCTCGTAGCTCTATGCAAATGTGTCCTTATATTCCTGAGAACCTCGATGATTGCCTCCTCTTCAGCTGGTGACAAGTTACTGCTTATGAGGACGGTCCTAGGGTTTTCCTCAGTTCCCAAGTTGATTTCCTTGGTGACTTCTTCTACAGCAGCTGATGGTTCATCAAATCTCCTGACTCCACTTGCAAATGCGTCAGCCTCGTCCTCAAATTCTTCATCACCTTCCTCAATCAGGTCGTCATCATCCATGATCTCATAGACTCGAAACCATCATCAATTAAACATAGTGACTGCTCATATTCCATATCCGGCAACTGCAAAGGCTCCTCTATGAACTATGGAATGCTAGACATGCCTTGCACCTACGGGCTAGATCAACAAGGAATCAGTGTGGAACCCTCCTATCCTTGGACTTCTTCTTGGAGACTACCCATAGCTTAAAACTATCCTGGCCTAGACTCCCACTACAACCACTAGAATCTACAGCAGGGGTGTGGAGGAGAAGGAAAAGCAGTAAAAGAAGGATCCCGCGTGGGGGAAGATGGAGAGGGAGTAAAAGCAGTAAAAATCCCCTGCTTGGAGGGGGAGAGGTCCTTGCATGGAGGGAAATAGGAGACCAGTCATGGGACTGGGAAGGAGTGGCCCGTAGGTTGGGGCACACTCGGAGGAAAGATAGGAAGTCTCCTCGATGGAGACGATGGAATTAGCCATTTGGAAATCGGTGTTTTTTTTTTTTTTTTTGGATTTTTGTTGTTATTTGATTTTTTTAGTTTTCTTTTAACACTACAAATGGAAAGAGGCGAGGTGAGATCGCCAATCTAGAAAGAAGTGAAATGAGCATGTGCTCAAGAGAAGGGAGATTGGGGAGAGAGGAGTGGAGGGTGAGCGTCTGCTCGGGAGAGTGCAGGGAAATAGCAAAGTGGGGCGTCGGTGCCGGGGAATGCTGAGTGAATAAATGAGGGCCACGTTGGTGGCCTGAAGGAAGGAGAGAAGGTGCGATGCCTGGAGAGGAAAGGAAAGTGGGCGCGATGCCCGGAGAGGAGAGGAAAGTAGAGTAATGTCCGGAAGGAGAGGAGAGTGGTCGCGTTGCCGGGAGAGGATAGGAGAAGGCGCAATACCCGGGGGGAAAGGAATGGGGTGCGATGCCGGAGAGGAGAGGAGGTGGGCGCATTGCCTGGAGAGGAGAGGAAGGTGGGCGCATTGCCCAGAGAGAAGAGGCCCACCCTGAGCCTGCTTGTGTGGGGGATTCTTCAGCACATGTATTCTGCTCAGCTTCGTCTGCTTGCTGCCTCTGCTTGTGGCCACTGCTAGCTGCTCGGCTTCTATCGGTGTGAGAGTTGACTCAAAGATGCAGCAATGTCGCTCATGTCAAACCACTGGCTCCACTCTGACTTGGACTCGCCCCTCTTTACCTGCTTCGGGGCCTGATGTTCCCCACGGCTTATAAGTGGCTAGGGGTGAATGGCGAACAAGTTCAGCACTAATGGTGGATGTTTGTTCACTCCCTGGATGCAGCGGCCCCTTCTTGAAATGTTCGTACAAGGTCCATGTGAGTGGCTGCCCCTGTTGGTGAACTGCCCTGCCTGGCTTTTACCCCAATCCTGCCTTGGGTCTCATCTTGCTGTCTTTCACAGCCTCTGTCCTCCCCTACAGATGTACCCCCACCCTTTGCTTGCTGGTACCTCATTTGCATCATAATGTGCCAGCTTCTCCGTGATGATATTGCTCCTCTTGGCAGCATTAACAGATGGGCTCGGATGCATGCTGAGTGTGTCTAGTACCGACATCAACGGCTGATTGCTTGGCCATATGGAAGGGACTGAATTGTCAGTCATTGCGTCCACTTCGAACTGTCGTCTACTGGCAACTTTGACGACCTGCCCTTGTATGGAAACTTGAGGCATTGATGTACAGCTGATATAATAGCGCCAAGTGCCTGTATAAATGGCTGCCCGAATCATTCGAAAACTTGGATCCATGTAAGATGTGGAAGTCCATCTCTGTGACGGACGGACCCAGCCCTACCTTCAAAGTGACCACTCCCTTTGGCGGCCTACTAGTGTTGTCGTAGGCCATAACGGTGATGGCGGAGGGCCGTAGTGACTGCAATGTATCCCCACAAAAATTCAACATGTCCAAAGACATGACGTTGATCGATGCTTCGGTGTCCACTAAGCATTGAGAGACGCGAATCCCATTGATATTTACTATTAAGCATAGGGCATACCACTGAAACTCTGCCGGTGCCAACTCAGACTCATGGAATTCGATGGCCGGATGCGAACTCATAGGAGTCAACACTGCACTGATCTGATGCACAGGGAGGTCTTCATTCACCATTACTTTTTGCAGGTAGTGCATGAGGGCTTCTTGGTGCACCGACGACCTTTTGATCAACTCTAAGATAGAAATTCTAGTCGGTGTCTTATCTAAATGCTTGAGCAGGTCATATTGAGTCCCTGGGATGGATTCTGGCTTCTTCTTGCAGCAGGGGTGCCTGTTCTTGCTGCTGGGGGAAGATCCGATTGAATATGCACCCACTCTGGAGCACCATTGTTTCTTCTGATTCATCTCCCTCTATCATTGTTGCGGCCGGCGGAACGGAAGGTGGATGAGAGGTAGAAGGTTGGGGTGAACATTTGGTGCAGTAGTTGGATACTTGCCGCACTCAGGAGTGGGATGGAGGTACAGAGAAAGGAGCTTGGGGATTGGGGGTAATAAGGGTGCGGTGGTGGTGGAGGAGAGGTAGGTTAGGTGATGGTGGCTGTGAGGAGGTGGTGGTCGGAGGTTGATGGTTGGCTGGGGCGGTATGGTGGAGGGGTTGCGCAGAAAGGGGGCTTGTGGGTTAGGGGGTGGTAGCGTTGTGGATGGGAGGTTGGCGGATGAGTGGTGGGTGAGGTGTGGGACGGTGAGTGGCGGTTGTAGGGATACGTAGAAAGGAGGTAGTGGGTTAGAGGGAGTGGGCGTACGGATGAAGAGAGGTAGGGTGAAAGAGGATTGGGAGGTGAAGCGGAGGATACTTCATCGACCGGCCAGGTGTCCTTTAGTGCAAGTAGATGTCGTGAGGGCGTTTACTTGCTGGTTCGGAGCCTGGTGCTCCGGGAGGGGGTTCTGGACAATGCCCATAATGGGCTGCTGCTGGGGTGCCTGGGGCTGCTGCTGCTGTTGTTGGTGTTGTTGTTGTTGTTGATCCTGCCTGGGCGGCTTCTTGCCTTCATTTCTACTATGTACTTCATCATCTCTTCCCAGTCTATGCCTCCATTGTCATTTAAATCATATATGTAATCTTTTAAGTGGAAGCATGCCTCAAAGTGTGGCCCGATCCCCGATGGAATGCACAATAACTGGAGGTGTCGACATTGGGAGGCCATTATAGCCTTTCCCTTGGCAAAGTGAGTGCATTGGCGGCCATAAGAGTGTTGAAGATATCGGGTAAGGTCTTTGGCAATGGAGGGTAATGACTCTCTTGGGCCAGGGGGATGTCTAGGCTGTTGAGGTCGTAGGTGCCTGGCGGGGGAACCTGGTTGTATTATGGAGGAGGAGGAGTTGTTGTTGGTATTGAGGAGGGGCAGGTTGACAGTATTGAGGCTGCGATGCCTGGAGTACTGAGGAGGTGTGGAGGAACCTGATATACTGGGTGGGAGGAGGTTGTTGATATTGGGTATTGAGGTTGCTGAGGCTGTTGGGGTTGCTAAGGTGGTGCCCTAAACATTGGAGGGTTGTTGGCTTGGACTGGGGCTGTTGTGTTGTTGAGCCTTGGTTGTTGGTGTTAGGATGGTAGGTGGAGGGACTAGGTTGCCCATAGCACTCACCTGCTCATTTTGCATGACCCCCCTCGGTCGTGAGACCGCCAGTAGGGGAACACCATTGTTCTTTTAAATGTTCGGGCCTTCGGCTCAAACATAGCCATATAGGAGAGTCCTTCAGCTGGGTCTGAATGTAGCAGACTCTCTCATACAGTTCCTCCATAGTCGTCAGTTTATTCATTGCTAAGCTGTGTCGGAACTGCGGGTGGCATCTCGCCGTGATCATCTTGACCTGTTTTGGTTCAGACAGCGGGTCCCTCAGCCTTTCAGCCATTGCCCTCCATCTATCAGCATAATGCAGGAAATCCTCATCTGCCTTCATCCTCTCAGCCATCAGATCAGTTATTGATAATGCCGGACCAACCCGTCCCTATACCATTGCAGGAACTTTCTTTGAACTGCCTCGAAATCTTCAGCGTCTGTGGGCTCCAGAGAATAGAACCACTCGAGGGTGGGCCCGTCCAAGGACCGGCGGAATAGGAATGTGAGAGCACGATTGTCATTCGGCTAGAAGGATGATTCGTACATGAATTCTTTAATATGTACGAATGGGTTTGCTGGTGCCGTTGTAACGGTGGTAGACTGGCAGTTCAGAAGGGGAAGGGGGAGCCAGTTCAAAGGAATCCTTGGGTGCAGACACCCTCTTTAGATCTTGCTCCAATCAACTTACCTTTGCTAGGAGGCTTGGGTGAGCTGATCGGAGGAGGGTTTGTGGAGTACCCCGGAAGAATGAGGTTAGGGTGCACTCACTTGGACAGAATTATAGTGGGGAGGTGCGCCAGCGTGCGCGGGAGCATGGCGGGAGCCCGAGGAAGATAAGTGGCCTGCCATGGTGGGGCTTGGACGGACATGAGAGCCTCCCAATGGACTGTGGGGGCGATAATGAGTGATAGATTGGCCGTGAGGGGGCAGAGAGGCTCGGACCATCAGGTCGCGAGCGGGTTCGGTGTAAACACCGCGTTTGGGTGGAGAGTTTGAATGGGTTCAGGGATGGATTTCCCCTTGAGTGCAACTTGGACCTCCAGGAGTTGGGAGGCTTGGAGGTTTTGGAGAATGTCCACTAACTGGGACGGATCAATGGAGGTAGAGGCGTTCGCAGTGGCATGCCTCGGGGAGAGGTGAGGAAGTTGTGAATCCACCGCATGAACATGCGAAGTGGATGGATCAATGTGGGGTTGGTTGTGGAGTTGTGCAAGGGGTTGCATAGAGTCATACACCTCATCGTATGCATCATCATGGTAAGCCATGTCTTCGTATTCGGCATTCCGAGAGATCGGCCTGAACGAAGCTGCATAAAACTGAACAAACAAATTTGATTAACAAGCAATTACCAAACAACTACTCAAATAAGTTTGAGAGAAGAAGTTAATGACTTTTAAACCACACACATTGAGGATGCTTATGTCCAATTAAATGTTCAATTAGGATTCAAGATGAATTTTATTTAAGATGTATCACTCCAAGTGGGTATGGGCCTAAATGGGTGAGATGAGAACTTCGGGCCCACTAAACACACTCCCTCACATGAATGGGTATTCTATCATGGGTCTCTGGGGTGGTACAACCTGCTCGGTCCACCGTGAGGGAATCCACGCAGTACGGAGACTTACGGAGGTCTTGGCAAAGGTCCCCTAGTCCAATGAGACGGAATGCCCAAAGGAGAGGTCGCCTTTACCAAGAAGGGTGTTTGGATTCTAGGATAAGGAGGGAAGGAGGTCCCCCGGCCGAAGTATGCCATGTAAGCAATGCAAAATGCAAGGAATGATAGAAACCCTATGTGACGGAACACCTCGTTCAAGCCCCTAAACCAATACCACGTACTTGATCCGAGTCCGCCTCCCCGCGAACGGGCCGAAGCCTCGCAAGGGATACCATACCACAGTCCGTGAAAACAAAGGAACACACCATTTCAATATATATTTCACAAGTTTACATAGCCATATTTCCAAGAAGAAAAGGAAGTACAAGAGCCTGGGCATACCCGAGTACAACTGGAAGAAGTAAACAACTAGCAGCACTACTACTGCCACACTACACTGCTGGAGCTGCTACACACAGCTGGAGGTACTGACCCTGCACCGCTACGACGCGGCTCTGAACTGGACGACGGTCGAGAGACGTCCTCCTCGCCTTCACCTGTGGGGGTAGGGGTGAGCCTCTCTAGTCACTGGCTCAGTAGGGAACTCCCCCAACACCGAACAAAATCGAAACACAGGTACGAAAGCAGTAACAGTACCACAATTTATAGAATAGCTAACACGGATAAGAAAGCTGTAAAAGTACTCACCGTCTGCCGACTACGAAAAACAACTGTAATAATTAAACGGCAAACCAGTACAAGTGTACGAGCTAAAGTAGAGACTGCCACACACGAGCCACGTGAATTGGTTCGCGACACCAAAGACTGACTCGGACAAGCTAACACAGGTCTACCTCTCAGTCTCGCAGCCACGGACGAAAGGCCAGCTGCCGCTCCACGTGAAAAGGTCAAGCACTGTGGAGACCAACTAAACACCACCACCTGCGGACCACACGGTCGCAGGCCCATGCCTGGCACCTCTAGAGACCCTGGCCTGGGCTCGCTAGAGTGCGGCACTGGAGAAGGACTAGCTGGGGACCAGTGTCACTACTGGTGTCCGTACCCCCAACTACGAGCACGCTACAAGTAACTAAAAGACACGTACGGCAGTCACTGTCCCACTGTCGTCTCCCTCAGCCGGACGTACAACTCAAACAAAGGAGTGAGGGTGTCCAGGTCAGATGACACAGACCTCGACGGTACGACAAAGTACCGGGACAAAGCTCCGAGCTAATAGCCTGGCTCACAGAGAACCTGGGGCACCCAACTAGAGAGGTAACCACAGTAGGCGTCGTACTACTCGCCACGTACACAAAACCACGTGCACTCACACAAACCACGTAAACCATGTGCACTAGTAGTCCACTACACGTGAACACCACGTAGACACGTAAAGAACCAGCCAACTGCGTACCCAGTATGCTAATCTCATACCACGTGCACTTAGTGCACCACAGTTACCATTACACCGCTCGGTATTTCTGAATATTCAACATAACAATATTTAAATAAAAGCATGCTGGCGGCAACATCGACTGTTGTCGATGAGATATAGACGGCAAGGATCGGCCGTCTAGTTCCCAGCTGAAGAACCTGGCGTCAATCGATGTTGACGCCAAGCTCCTCAACTCCAGCTTTCCTGTAGAAACCCTAAACCAATTCTACAGGTATTCTTGTCCCGAAAACCATCAAGAAAACATGAGAAAATACTTCCTCTAACAACCACACACTATAACCAAACCGTAACCGCATGTTTTACTACTTAAATTAATCAAAACCCTTTAACCCGCATGGATCACTTCCTTCCCAGAAACGCTGATTATCACGTCATTTCATGCTTTCAGAACACATTAAAGCGATTAGAATGAACTAAAGGGATCGTCCCCTACCTCAGGACACGCTTAAACCTCCTAAATTCTCCTGCTTCGCACCAAACCCTCCGCGAGCTCCTACGGCGATTACACCTCGCTCCGGCGTTTCCTTGGCCGATTCGTCACCACCTCGCGTTTCACGATCCTCCAATTAACCTTCTGCAACTGTTAGAAGTAGTGGGGAAGCAAGGGGCATGAAAACAGGGCAAGGGAGAGGGAGAATGGGCTGAGGAACTGCCCTCGGGTAGACCTATATTCTGCAGGTCACACAGGTTGGCGTCAACTAGGATGTCGCCAATCAGACCGCCAAGATTAGACGTCCATATCCCTTGTCGCCAAGTTCAAAGAGTAAACGTCAAAATACATGGACGCAACACTGTCAACGACCACACCTGGCCGTCAACCCTAATCAACTACAGCAGGTCCTATCTTGTTTCAGGACCAAACCTGCACCAACCTGCGCACACCACACGTCCAAACCACACTGGCCTCACAATGGCCACCTCAACCAATACACACATGATCCATAAGGATCAAAAAGCACGCGACATTACACCTAACCACTGTGATAGACTGAATCGCGGCGAGTTAGTCACCACGCTTCAATGCGAATCGCGTCCGTTCAGTCGGTCGTGGATCTACAGCTCCAGAAGCTGTAAGAGCCGCGACGACTCCCTCCAGAGTCTGTCACGAATCACGTCTGGGTAAGCCGCCGCACAAATCAAAAACCGCGACACCTAACACGTCACGAATCAAAGATGCACCCGAGAACAGTTATCAAAGCAGTAAATCAACACAGCATGATCTCAAACAATGAGATGATGGATTAAGAATCCAATGGAGATGTTCTCTTCAGGTAAAGTAAGTGTGAACAGGGAGGGGAACAATATGGCGATTTTTTTTTAAATCCAACTTTTATGGAAAAGTACAAAAAAATAACACTAACACAACTTGACGATAATGGTGGAAATCTTAAGGGTACCACGTGGGGTATGAAGGGAGAGACACACGTGGGGGTCGAGGAGAGGGTAACCGAAACTAAAGAAAAAGAGGTCCCACCGTGATCTCCAATTTGTAGACGTGTTTTTTCAAAACACCCCCCCACAAGATTGATTTAAAAAAAGAGAATAAAGTGAAAAGAAAAAGAGATATGCAGACGGGGAAAGAAAAAGGAAAACGTGCATGTGTGCACGAGGATGGAGGTGTGATTGCCAGGTACGCGAGGGTACCGAAGGAGACGGGCGAAAAGGAAGATGGACTTACCTTCACCCGAAGATCGCGGAAGTGTGGTGTGCGGGTTCACTCCTACTTCTCCCACCGGTCGGCCGGCAAAGAAGTCTTTAGTTCGGGCGGTTACCTTGCAAGAAAAGAAAACAAGAAAACACATGAAAGATTGATTAGACTACGAAGTGAGGTATCAAATCGAATGAAATGTAAGAAAAAGATGAAAGCATGGGCGTTAACACACCTCGTGGGAGTGCTGTTAAACCATAAAAATGTGTAGGTATGGAGAAAACGATGTAATGTGAAGATAAAGTGATGATGTGATGAAATGAACTATAAAAATGAAATAAAAATAATAAAGATGGAAAGAAAGGGGGAGGATGGATGGTGATTTGAGCCACTGCTTGGAGATGGACGGAGTGGATGAAGAACGCTTCTTCCGCCTCACTTCGGTTCATGTGAGGACGTCAGAAGCTCCGACTCCAAGGAATGGTTTGAATGGTTTGAAGTGAAGTCCTCCTTGGTTCGAAGTTGAGTCTCCGGTGCAGTAAGGCTTCACCGTAGTGCTGGGTTATGCTCAAACAGTGGCCTCGGGGTTCTATTTATAGGGAAAATTACTGAAATCGCGTCGAACACAGTGGACGCCTATATCTGTCAATCGCGTCCGACTAAAGCATCGCGATTACCAAGATTCACTTGCTTCGATTAAGCCTTTCCAAACAACAATTATAGAAAGTTTGAAAATCATGTTGGCATTAACCGCCGCATTTCTAACACTTCAATTTGAATCGATTATTTCCAATATTCATAAATGGAAATATTGAATCGCGTCGGCCTAAGCCGCCGCGTATTTGAACAGAATTGTTCTTTGAGGGAAATCGATCTTCATATAATGGAAGGTTTGAAACGTGTCGGTCTATGTAGACGCGGTTTAATTAGCAACAAAATCTTTCCAAAAACAATTTTGAAATTTACCATAACTCGAAAATGGAAACTATTAATCGCAGGCGACTTGATAGGATGCGATTCAAAACAGTAAGTGGCAGAAAAGGAAGTGTGATACGCGTCGATTTTACTTGCGTGGATCAAATGTCTTAAAAGGGCCTCCACTGTATCAGACGTGAATCACTAAAGCTCAACAGACCCCTTAGAAAAATTCCTAAAATCCTAGAAAATCCAAAAAAAATAGGAAAATCACTCAAGAGGTTAATTGAAGAGAGCCACTTCGAGGCATCACGGTATACATGAAATTTGCTCGATATGTTGCCAAAATGGCGTGTCTACAATAGGATGTGCATAGCAACTTAATGCAGTGAACCTTATCCTATATTCTAATATAGGCATATTTTTTTGTTGCACTGATGTAAAATGCTCTCTATGTTGCCTCTACACTTGTATAGGAAAATAAATATTATTAAAACTCTCATAAATTCAGGCCAAGTGATATATCTACTCTCTCTTTGGGCAATATCGTCTGCATCTGCAATGACCACCAATTATGTGCAAAACTTTGCAACCGATATGTTGCAAAGGCTACTTTTATTCTATGGGACACCACATTGCCTCAAACACCTGCTCCATCTAATGGATCAGTGCTTTGCTCTGTTTGGATTTGGCTCTTCTATAATATGTAGGTGGTTGCAAACCTCAAAAAATCTTTTTAACAAGGAAGAAGGTTCCCTCGGTGACGAAGTGTTGGGAGCTGCTAGTCTTGTTTGGAAATCAATCATACTCTTCTGCACATGCTCAAAGAATTGAGCCATGGGATTTACTGGTTCAAGAGAGGTTGTTCCTCATGTTCATCCCTACCAAAACCCAAGTATTGCCTATCCACCATGTTTGTTCTTGCAAATTGGTTATAGCAACCATACAACATAGTAGCACATAAATACAAAATCTCATACCTTAATCCAATAGTGAGCTGAATTATATTTTTGGACAATGGTAATCTTTTTTTTACATTCTAACTAGACTAGCGCTGATACCAACTGTGGCAATCCTCATCATTCGAACCCATAAAGATATGAACCTAACTCTGCCAACCACGAGTCACAGGGACTCGAAGGGTAGTCTAAATGGTCCAATAGGAACATAAGAAAGTAAGAGAGGACATGCATAAATATTCAAATATTCATAGGATCTTATAAACATATGCACATATGATTATATTGTCATAGTTCATAGTTTCAGTACAAAGTAAAACACTACATCATGGGGCATACGCCAATGTACACAATGTTGGAAGAAGAGGTCTGCTCTTACTACTATGGTGGTTGGTCTGGGGTTGGGAACTATCTTGCTCACTTTTCTCCTGAAAGGGAAGTAGGGGAATGAGTTTCACAATTTCATCGGCCTAATAAAGGACCCCCAAAACTTGAAGCAAGTACCACATGATGCAGTTAATAGTTAAGCTTGCTATGAATAAAGATGTGTTTCTATTAAACAATTAGTAAACCACATTAAACACATTTCCATTATCTACATAAAACATGAGTTATCAATATGACGCCAAAATTGGATCACAAAAATTAGCTACGGAAGCTAGCTCCTGAACAATATAAGATAAATAGTAAGAAAACACATTATGATTGCCACATCAACGTCTGGCTACCTATAACCGGAGAGGCAGTAGAGACCATACAACATAGCACCTATAGCTTGGCGGAGCTACAGTCGCACGCCTGGCTATCTTATTTAGGTTATGGACCCTAAAGAGTGAGGCAAGTGAAAAAACTATGGGACTAAATGGAAACCAAGCACTGCAAGGTGTCCAATTCCTCCAGCCATGAGTACACTCAAACGACACAAAGATGTTTTCCTAGGCCATCTTTCCCTTGCTTAAAAGTGGCGAGTTCAAGAAAACAGCACAAAACCCTTTCAGTGCACACAATAGTGGGACCAAACCCCCATTAGCACATAATAATGCAAGATACACATGGTACTAGAGTACTTGACTAGTGAGGTATTGGGTAGTTTACATAGCATCAATACCACCAAACTCGATGAAACACTCTTAGATCCATCCATAACATAATACTACGTTACACACAGACTCTAGGCCACTGCCCACACAAACCCTAAATGCACCAGGTATAGTCACCATGACTGCACTTTTGTGAAACACAATGTTGGTATCAATCAGCATGACTTGAACGCGTCGGCCCTAGTAGCCGCATCTTGGAAACTTAGACGTGCCCACCAGCAGTGCCACATTCAAGATGTGCTTATTGATATTACCGCGTTAACAAACTCAATGCAAATTCCTTAGTCCTCTCATAGAAACATAACATATCGGCTCTAAACAGTCCCAGAAATACTTTAAAGTCTATAGAGGAATAAAAGAGGTCGTGACATGGATGAAAATAACATAAATGAGCCTACACATACTTTCTAAATAGTTTTAATCAAAAAATTTGTATTCCAACCAATTTCCATGAAGTCAAGACCAATCAAACCTCAAAGCAATTGCCAATCTGCTCAGAAAATGAGTTCAAACCCCATGCATGCCAAGAACTAGAAAAAAACATAAATGGAGGATTCATCCTACCAAAATGGAGAAAAGCACCGTCGGGACCTTCTAGTGATCTAGCCATCACCTCCTAGCTAAACTCTACCCTCTAAAACCTCCAAATCATCTAAAATCGATGAAGAAAACACAAAATAAGCTCTACAAATCGACTCTATCTGAATAGAGGTGAACACCTCGTTCTATCAACTTAGATAGGATAAAATAGCATTGGAATCAAAAATGCATCGTTGCGACATGGCGTGCCTTTAGACACACCATCCCAGAGAGAGGCGCATCTCAGAATTAAGTGCCATGTGCATGCTCTGAGTTGTTATGTGTCACCTTAAGTTAACACATGCCCTGGATGCTAAGTCAAACCAACTAGTATCAAAGCTAGTCAAACATGCCACGTCTAATAAAGTGCCATCCATGATAGCAGCGACTAGGAAACCAAAATGCACCTTGTATGCTAGGCACATTTCTAAATGCACCTCCCATACAAGCTGCGTCTTAATCTGCACTAACTGATCCAAGCGTGACTCAAGACAGGAAGCCAGAAAGCCCAATAACCTATAGTTTTCAATCTAGATAACTTCCAACCTGGCCATGCGTGACTAGAAACATCTTTTAGACCAATAATGGGAATCCAAAAATTCCATACGCTACAACTCACACCTTCTCGAGATTGACTTCGATCCCTCTTCGACTGATGAGATAGCCGAGGAAATTTCCCAAGGTGGTGCCGAAGGTATACTTTGGGGTTCAGTTTCATCTTGTATCTCTTAAGGATAGTGAACATGTGAGACCCGGCCCTCTCGGGCCCTTAGCCCTGTCCTCAGGGTCACGACGGACCCCTTGGTCGTGACATTGTTGCACTAGAGGAGCCGGTCGCGACATGGTTTTGGTCGCAGCACACCTAGCCGTCGCGTTCTGGTCGCGACGGGGGTGGGCGTCGCGTTCTTGTCGCGGCGTCTGGAGGCGACACGACTGCTTTTCTGACTATTCTGACCGCTATCCTTTTGTCAGAACGGCCTTGTCGAGTGTCAGGTGCGTACAACGTTTGACCCAACTTGGCAGTCCGTCGCATTCTGGTTTTCCCGTCTTTGAGGTTTGACCGCTTTTGGTGTCATGCTAGGCAAGGCGGTCGCGACATGGTCGCGATGCTCGTGGGCGTCACGACATGCTCGCTGTCGCGCCGGCCGACCCGTGTGTCTCTAGGCCCGTCGGTTCAAAATTGAGGCTGATGCCCATTTCCCCCTTTCACCCTTTCCTTTCTTCTTCTTCTCCCTTCTTCCTTCCCCAAGCTCCTTGTGTTCTTGGCTTGTTTGTGGTGCTCGTGGCGGGGAGGTGACGTCTCCTTGGTGTAGGCAACGTCTGGGTGGTGCTTGGAGTGAGGAGGAGGTGGCCATTCCGACGTGAAGGCCCCAACGGGTCGGCTCTACTCCTGAGGTAGGGACCCCTTTTCCCTCTCATTCTAGCATGCTCCCCTTCGCCTTGAGATTCTTGTTTTCTCTGTCGTTTGGGGATTATGGGGTGTGTGAGATCCATTTTTGTGATGAGTGAGGTTCCTTCGAGCATAGATTTCCTTGTGATGCATAATTAGTGGGGTTTGAGGGTGGTTTGGTGTTTACAAGCTTTCCTACATGTTTCCCATGCTCCCCTCCCCCTGTGGAATGTATTTGTACCGATTTGGGGCGGTTCTTGGGAGGACTGTACCGGGACGCCCCTCAGTTGAGATCACGACTTGTATAGGGGTCGCGATGATGTCGCGACCGGCGCGGCCGCCGCGACATCATCGCGACGCCCTGAGGCATCGCGACATGGTCGCGACAGCCTGTGGCGTCGCGATAGCATCAGAGGCAGGTAAGTTCTTGCGGAGTTCTATTTCCCATGGAGTCTTCGCCATTTCCGATTATTTATGTACCCGTGGCACCAGTGCTAGTTCCTAGTACAGTCATACACTAGTCGTTCCCGGTGCTCGGAACCTCAGGCTTGTCCCGTGAGAGAGGTTGTTACCGTTTACCTGGGACCCTCATCCCCGTGCGTCTGTTGAGGGAGTGCTCCGGACGACGGGCGTGCTCGAGTCACGAACTCTGGAGCGGAGGGGAAAATGGTGGTTAGGACAGCGGGGTGTTGAGTCACTTACATAGCTCTCTTGGTTGGTCTGGGATGCCGAGCCATTTTGGAGTCTTCCCGGCACAGGCAGTCAGTCCTTCTTCTCACTGCACGCTCTTTGTGGCCCGAAACCACCTAGAGAGGCCAGGTGTGGGACCATAGTTTGGCCAGACTACGGCGTTACTGTTGTGTTACTTTTTGCTCCTGCCCCACTCTGACGAGATATGGAGGCTTAGACCTGGGTCGAGGGTAAGACGTCAGTGGACGCTCCTGACCAGTTGACTAGTGGTAGTGGTTTCCATATCTAGTGTCTCTTGTCCAAGCAGGGTTCGCTCTGTCTGTGTTACCAGCCATGTGGTGGTCATGACGTGCAGGTCATACGGAGTTTTCGACTGTGGTGTCCTTCCGTACCGTTGCTAGTCAATTAGCTTTGCTTCTGTGCTTTCCTGTGTAGACTAGATATATAGAACTATTGTCATTTAAATTGTTTATATATATATTCTCTCCTGCTTGTTAGAGCCAGTAGGAGATTGGTAGTCCCTACTGAGCTTCTGTTGTGAAGCTCATCCCTTCCTTTTCCAGGTGAGACTTCTCAGTAGTGGCCGGGTGAGCGTCCGGCGGAGGAGGTGGGGCGGTAGTCGTCGTCCCCGTAGCCAGCAGTGGGTTTCCCCCTTCAGTTGTACTTCACCCTCGGGGTATGCCCCTAAGGGCTCTGTCCTTCCCTTTTTACATGTACTAGTTGCGTGTGTTGGGACTATGCCTAGAGCGATACGCTGCGATCTCACTCTTCTTTCTGCTTCTGCTTGTGTGCTCCTAGTTCAGTAGTTGACATTTATTTCCCTTACATGTTTTGTTAGACTTGTGTTATAGCCCTTCTGGGTCCCGGATTCGTGGGCGGCAACTACGAAAATCGGGTCCTCGTTGTGGCCGAGGGTTGGGTTTTCGGGGTCGTTACAGAACATCTGGCAAAGATCAGAGAGATGGTCGCTGACAAGCCAACTCTTGACGAACTTGTCATTAACAATGACTTCCATTGTCGAGTTGTGGCTCGAACATGCGGTTTACCAAGTGTTGATAGATGGCCCCAGTGTTCTTCAAGCCAAATGGCGTTCTGGTGTAGCAAAAGAGACCAAAGTCAATTATGAAAGCCGTCTTTTCTTCATCTATCAGATGCATTTGGATCTGGTGATAGCCTGAATTTGCATCCAAGAAGCTAAAAAGCTCGTGTCCCACCATGGCATCAATGAGTTGATTCACTTGAGGAAGGGGGTAGTTGTCCTTTGGGTAGACCTTTGTTAAGGTCCATGAAATCCACACACATATGCCACTTTCCAATGCTTTTCTCCAAAGGATGATGTTGGCAATCTAGGTTGGATACAGGACTTCTCAAAATTGGCCGATGCACCAACCTACGACCACTTGTTTGTAGACAACTTCCTTTCTTTCTTTGTTGAGGACTCTCTTCTTTTCCTTGATCGATGAACCTCTGGATCGATCCCGAGTTTGTGGGTGATGACTTTCGAGTCGATCCTTGGGAGCTCTTCTTTTGATTAGACAAAGACATCAAAATACTTTTCGAGGAAGTCCTACAAGTTGTCGTTCCTCCAGGGTCAATGTTGCACTGACCTTAACAAGTCGATCCGACCTTCCCATGAGCTATATGTTCCCAACATTGACCGCCGACTCCGTCCAAGGTGCCTCTATCTTGGCTTTTTCAGAGATGGTCAGGTCTCAGGCCTCTAAGCTCGTAGCACCTTGGAGTAGCAGCTTTGCATGACTTAGCCTAATCACCACAAACCTCCTTAATTTCGACCTAAGTTGGAAACTACAACTTTTTTTGCACAGTGGAGGGCATACCACCAATCTACGACAAAATTCTCCTCTCGATAATTGCATTATATGAACCATTGTGAAGATGGCAATGCATCGGGGCTGAGCACCAAGGGAAATGGGGAGAGTGACCACACCCTCAACCTCGGTCGGCACTTCATTGAACCCATAGATAGGTGCCTTGATGGGCTTAACCCAACTTTGGGGCATGTCAATCCATTGGCAGCAATCATAAAACAACACGTTAGGGGCACTTCCATTATCAACAAGGACCTTTTTACATCAAATTGGTTAATCACAGTTGGTACAATCAGTGCGTCCTCGCTCAGGACTTTAATTCCTTTAAGGTCCTTGGTTGAGAAGATAATAGGCTGGTCTTCCTTGGGCTGAGGATGCTTCTGCTCTTCCACCTAGCATACTTCCCCAGAAGCTTCTTCCACTTGTTTGAGGATTTGCTCATAGATAAAGGACCGCCCATGATCATCAACACGACGCCCTTGACGGTCGGGTTATCTTCTGACTCTGGGCTGAAATTCCTCCTTGCTTCATCATATGAATGGGGGTTGGCTTCAAAGTTCTTTGGTATGACCCCTTGGTAGATGAGGGCTTGAATCTCAAAGCGGAGGTGGCGGCACTCATTTGTGATGTGACCATAATCTCACTAGAACTCATAGTACTAGGACTAGTCACGCTTGCTCGGGTCTCCCCTCATCTTTTTTGGTCATTTGAGATCTAATCTCCATAAGGATCTGAGAAGGAGGAATGGTGAATGTGGGCATGCTTGAGTGCTGGGACCTCGAGTCATCGGCCTGTCATCCCTTTAGGGGCATGTCTCGTCCCTAGGGAAATGATTCAGAAGCTTCCCCTTCTCCTTGGACATTGATGGGGCATGGGCCTAACGATGGCTTCTCAGTTGGAGTACCGATTAGCCTTGGCCATCAACTCGTCAAAGGTCGATAGGATCTTCTTCACCAAAGATCCTCACAAGTTGAGGTCAGTTGTACTGCCCATCAAAGTCAACACTACAATGATGACATTGATCCCAAGAATCTACAATCCTTCCAAGTGGAAATGGGCCACGTAATTAGGTAGGGATTTGTCAGGGTGATGCCTTAAAGTTACAAGGAAGGTCAAACTTTTGGTGGGGTATGCATACCTAGTGAAGTACTCAAGGAACTTGTCTCCAAGATACTGGAAGGAGAAGATTGATCTGTTGGCCCTTTATGTACGGCAGCAAGGTAACCTAGAGGGGGGGTGAATAGGTTTTTCTAAAATCTGAAATCAAAACGTGAACACTTAAAAGTTTGGTTAGTGTTAGTGTGATGAAGAGTGGCAGTGCAGAAGCAAAAGAACAATCACACAAAAGGACACAGGAGATTTATCCTGGTTCGGCCCTTCCCACATGGAAGTCCTACGTCCAGTCCCCAAGCAAACTCTTGGGATTTCACTAACTGAAGGTACAGTCCCCTTCAAGGACACTACAACACCCTGGATACCCCACCAGGTCTTCTTCTCTTTCCCGGGCAAGAAGGCAGCCCACTTCTTTTCTAGGCTCAGAAGCAAACCTACTTCTTTTACAGGTTCAGAAGTAAACCTCCTGGAACAAACCCCAGTGCGGTTCTGCTAGACTTAACCCCCAGCTAGGTCCTGTGGTACAAACCCCAACAAGGTTCTGCTAGACACTAACCTCTAGCTAGGTTACACACTGTATACAGTCCTACAGCTGGACAAGGGTCTTTCTTAGAAAAGAAAGAACAAGACTGAGAGCTAATACAAGATAAACACTGTGGACTTAGCTCACAGTCACAGACTCTCCCTCAAGATTACAATGAGCATAGGGATAATGGAAGAGAAGAAGGCTTGAAGGCGATGAAGACTTCTGCTTGAAAGCTTCTGTAGATTTTGGCTCGAGCTCTTCTCTCTTTCTCTGAGTGTTTGTGGCATGAAGGTTCTTCTCACAGTTGTACACTCCTTGAAGGATTTTCAGGAAGGCCCTATTTCTGTTCTTCAGCAATGCTCCATCTTTTATATGAGCAGCTTTAGAATAGATCCGTTGAAGAGATCCGTTGTAGCTCTTCTAGTCGTTGCTGATCTCTTGTCTTGATCTACCTTTGGTGGTCTTTGAGATCTGTGAGCATGGAGCAGTGTGTCAGCACAAAATAGTGTTTTCACTATGATAGTGCACTCTGCTGTATTTCTCTTAACATGCTAAAACTGATAGGTCAAATCTTTTTCTGACACTGCTTTGAATCAAGCATGCAGCTTTATCTGTCAGAAGATATTTGACTTTTCAATGAGCGCCAAAAACACTTTCAAAATATTCAAGAGAAATCTATGTGAATATGACTTATACAATCGTTGTTCATTTACAAGTAAATCGTTGCAAGTTTATGAACAAATCGATGTGAAAGACAAGTCGTTATGATCATTGAAGAAATCGTTGTGATCACTTAAGAAATCGTTATGGGAACGATTTCTTAACAAATCGTTGTGAAGGCAAGTCGATGCGTTCACTTAAGAAATCGTTACGGTCTAAAGAAATCGTGTGAGAACAAATCGTTGTGCTCACTTATCAAATCGTTATGGAATCGATTTCCTAGAAAATCGTTGCGCTTACAAAATAAATCGTTATACGATAAAATCGATGTTTCACTTAACGAATCGTTACACGATCAAATCGTTGTGTAACTTATGAAATCGTTGTTAGTGAAATCGATGTGGCACTTTTGAATAGAAATCAATGTATATTGAATGAACATCGATTTAGCATTTTAGTGCGCCATATTGCATCAATGTGTGACTCATCATTTTGCTATGAGATTGATGCGACTCAGATGAAACAAAATATTCAATAGTATTTAATCAACAAAGATATATATGAAATCATCATAAGTTTTTTTATCACCAAAATATAAGGACAACCATAAAGTGGTTCAACATGATCATGGCGCCAACATCTTGAACCATGATGCCACTCTCCTTCAAGGGATGTGGGAAATCCTGGCATTTGACCTCGTTGGATGCATCTTGGAAGGAGAGCAAGGTGTTGAAGCAATCGAAGTGGTCAAAAGGGTTTGTTGTGTTGTCATAGCTTTTGATTTTGGCTATATCTAACTTCCTAGGGTGAGCGGCCTTCATAATACTCTCCATAAAAGGGGAATGGAGATAAGATGCAAAAGACGTAGGGGACCAGGGGCTAGTCAGCGAGGTGCTAGACCTCCTTCTGCATCTCTACCATCTTCTTCTTGAGATGCCTTGAGGGGAGAGGTGCGATAGTCATAGACACGGGCCATCCAGTCGATGCTGGCCTTGGGAGGTTGGTGGGAGGTGGTGTTGTGCTGCTCGACCCACTGCCTTTTGGGTCCAAGGGAGTAACCATTGGAGAGATCAGGACAAGGACGACCCGAGATAGTGCTTAGGCTACCTATAGGGTTCCACCAGAGCATGAGGAGGAGGCCAATTGCTTAGTGAGAGCTCTCACCAACTCAGGAAGAGAGGCAAGGCCCTTCACAGGCTCTCCCAAATCTGTCACTTGGCATGTCAACACCTGGAACTACTCCATGGGACCAGAGGGTCAGAGCTCCGGCCACCTTCCACTACCATATATGTTATATCATGCACACTGAAGTCTTTAGACTTCGACATCCTTTGCCTCTTGGTAGAACCTGTTGCATACCCTCCTTGTATTTTGACTGGTTAACAAAAACTATATTTAGTCAGAGTCATCTATCGTTAATTGAACTCTTAATTACTGGAATCATAGTGTCTTTGCTTTGAACTATGATTAATCGGTTAATTGAACTGTTCTTTATAAAATATTGATTATCTAGATTAATAGATTATTCTTGGTCATCTTAGTCAAATTAATCGATTATTTTGTACTCACCCTTAAATGAATAAATAATCAACTATATTGTAGTTTTTACAGTCAAAACTGGTAAAACCCAAAAATACTTGTCTTGATAAATTCATTATCGTGTCTCAGCCATAATCTTCATAACTAAGGCCTTGATATTATTCTCGAGATGTTTTGACAATGTAAAACTACTCTTGATGTGATCATAATCAAAATATTCGTTTACATAGGTTATATACGTCTATTTGGCTAACCGCAATGTGACACTCATTGAATGCATGTTTAAATTTCTTAAAAGTACTCTTTACATGTCAAACGTCTGGGCAAGAATTACATTCTTTATTATTTATCCTGACATCTTACCCATATATGCATCGGGCAGAACTAGTGGTTTGTCTAGATAGAAAAATTCTTTTGCAGGACAAAATGATGTCCCATTTATTGCAACAAGACATGTTGTACGAGTTTAGTTAAATAAGGAATCGAGGACCAAAAGTAGTGCAAAGCCTTACCATTGTCGTATCTACAGCTCACGGTCACTACTCTCCATGTTGTATCTAACGTATACTCACATGAGAGTCAATGTTCAAAAAGAGAATCTCGTCTATAAAAATCTCTGAGATCTCTAAATAAGAAAAGAGAGAAAAATAAGAAGTGCATACAACAAATAGAAAGACAAGAAATTCGAATGTGCGCGAAAGAAGTTTCAACTCCAGCATTCAACTACTCTCATCCTCTTCCTTCATTCTGCAACTCAGCTTATTGAAGAGGATCTCACTTGGAGAAAAAGATAACACGTTGCTCAGCCATCATTCAACAAGAACTCCTCATTGAGCATTGAAGGCACAACCACTTCGAG
>JACBKR010002647.1:0-33814 GCA_014218235.1 Colocasia esculenta | reverse complement strand
TTTTATTGATTTTTAAATTCATTTTCTCATTTTTTGGTATTTTAGGATTATTAATTCATTTATTTATCTATTTTCGTTATTTATTTATTTACATTATGATTATGTGGATTAAATTAACATTTTTATTTATTTATTGATTTAAAAGGTGTTTAACTTAAGGTGGATTAAAATTGATGTGAAACATAACTTGTTTGTTGATTTTATGTTATTGAAAATTAAATAATAATGTTTGGAAAATATTTCGTTAACGTTTGTCGAAAACTTGGTTGATTTTGGTTAAGAAATTAAATAGTGCAACGTTTTAAATAAACGTGACATTACATGAAATAATTCACATACGGCATGATTAAATGTTTTAAAAATAGCCCACTAGGCCCAATAAATCACACAAGATAATTTGTCAAATATCAGCCCAACAAGCATAAAATATCTCAATTAATTGCGTAGAAATACAAGTCTGGCCCAATAAGCAGTCTCAAGTCCAATAAGAAATCTGGGCCCAATAAGAAATTTAGGCCCAATAGACCTTTTTCTGGACCTGAGAATATTCAAAATCGCGCCTTGCACGATATTTTTTTAGGGCTGCCTTGCAGACCCTTCTTCCAGACCGCCTTGCAGTCTTCTTAGAGCCTTGCTCTGGTTTTCTCAACCTCCGAAAGTCCTCCCTTCTAGCTTGGCCGCCCCCTCCTTTTATAGGGAGTGGAGAAGACACCGTCCCGGTCTATTGAAATCCCGTCCCGGTCATTTGAAATCTCGTCCCGGTCATTTGAAGTCCCGTCCCGGTCATTTGCATTTGGCATTTTTGTGGATTTCCCCCTGTTTATTTTATTTCTTTCTATTTTTCCTTTTGATTTCCAAAATTGGCCTTTCCTGTTCTTTTCGGGAGAAGCAGGAACGAGAGGGAGGAGGAGACCGCCGCCTCCCTCCTCCGATCCAGACTGGGAAGGGAGGTGGGCGGCGGTCTTCGGCTCCTCTCCTGCTTCGGCTGGGATAGGGAAAGGGGTCGCGGCCCCCCCCTCCTCTCTTCTTCTACAAATAGCAGCGGCAGCGGCAAGGGGGATGTGGTGGTGCGGCGGCGGCAGCGGCGAAGGAGAGGCCCGGCGGCGACGGCAGTGTCGAGGGAGGATCCCGGCGGCAGCGGCGGCGGCGAGGGGGGTATCCGGCGGCAGCATCAGTGGCGGGGGACCCCTCCTGCGTGGGTGGGGCCATCCTCTTCTTCCTCTCTTCTGCGGCGGCCCAGAACAGAGGACCGGACGCCCCCTTCTCTCCCTCTGCTAACAGGGCGGCGGCCCTGCACAGGGGGCCTCCTTGTGTGGAGGCACCTCCCCCTCCTCTTCCTCTTCCTGTTGGCAGGCGAGCAACATAGCAGGGGCCCGGGGTGGCCCCCTTTTCTCCCTCCTCTTCCTGCTGGCGGGACAGGCCAACGGGGGGGGGGGGAGGCAGCAGTCTTCTTCCCCCACCTCTTCTTCTACCAACCAGGCAGCATATTCCTCCTTTTCCTCTTACGTTAGCAGCAGCCACGGGTGAGCAGGGGCAGGTGTTAGCAGCTACGCAAGCAGGGGAAGAGCACCAACGGCTGGGCCAATACAAGTTTTTTTTTTCTATTCCTTTTTTTTTAATATACCAATTTTTTTTTTGAACCCTTATTCAGTGGTCACAGTCTTGGTTTAGGATTTGCATGCTGCTATTTTTTTTTGGTTCAACAGCATGTTACTATCTGTGTTCTGAATTTCTGACATTTCTCCCTGCTTGTATGATTATTTAAAAATTCTGTTTGGGAAAAATAGAAATCATGCTTAGGCCATGTTAAATCCCAGTAAATTGCGTGTTACTCGATAAATCGGGAACAAATTTGGTGGCCCTGTGCATGATAGGGTTCAGACAGTCAACTGTTAAAAATTGTGATTTTGTTTAACTCCATGTTAAATTGCATTATGAATATTAGTGGGGAATGGATGGTAAATTTTCTGTAAATTCATTTTGATTTAGAAAAATCTGAAATTTTGCATGTGGGATCCTAGACCCGAAATGAGCCTGTGGTTAAAATTTCAGGTCATTTGGACCAGTATATAATGCAATATGAGATTTCCATGTAAAAATATGAAATTAATGCACGCCTTTGTAAAATGATTTGATTTTGTAATTAGCAACCTGATTAGTGAAATTTCCTGAATGCTACATTTCTGTAATTGTAGTGCCATGTTAGGAAAACAGAGAAACGTGCATGTGAGTGAGAAAGTGAATGAAATGAGAGTGGCATGTGTAAATATAAGTGTTAAAATCGGTAAAATGTGTAATGTGTAACTTGTGCCAAATGTGACACTGCTTCCGTAGAGGGCAGTGGAACCGTATCAGGGAAAGGTCCCCTGAGAAGGTTCATTGTGTTGTGACCCTAAAGGCATTAGGGGGAAATCTTGGAGGTGGACAAGTACCACTGGTTAGGGTGGAGACTTGTTCTCCGGTCTGCGCAGTCCAAGAGTCGCCATTGTATTGCCTAGATGGCGTCTATGTGATGTGATGTGTTGTGTCCTTCTTTGGTGGTTTGGACTATGTGTCACGGCACTAAATGTGAATGTGTAATGTGTATGTGTTCATGTGAAAAATGTGAATGTGACAATGTGTAAAAGTGTATGTGTAATGTGTGAAATATGCGAATTTGGAAATTGTGTAAAAATGTGAAACCAAGATGTGAGGGTGTGAGTTTGTAATCCATGTTATGACAATCTGAAAACATGTTTAAACAGTAGCCTTACTATGTTATGATCATGTTTATGTATGCAAAATGCCTAGAATTCATGTTAGGGATAATTGATAAGGATATGTAAACAACCTCCATACTTGATTGTTCACTTGTTGTGATTTGAATCATTGTTGTAGCTCTCATGTGTTAGATTATGGTTGCTAAAGCATGTAAAACCAGCAAGCTTAAAGTATGAAAAATGGTTATGTATATGCGTGGGAATGTGTAGATTCCATGTTAGGTGTGTTCCCTTTCATGCATGTTCGGGAATGTACATTAACGGCTTTCATGTTTTAGTTGGTTGGAGGTAGATTTTATGTGAGAAATGAATAGAAAGCATGTGATAGGTGATTCTATTTCTGCAAATCTGAAAGCATAGTCCATGTGTTAAATTGTAGATTCACATGATAGGTTGTAAAAATTTATTGTCGAGCATGCTACATGTTATGTCTTGTAAATGCGTATGTAAAACTTGCCATGACATATACATGTATGGTATGTGTAGAGTTACTTGCTGAGTCTTTTAGACTCACTACTTGCTTCGGCGTACAGGTGTAGTGGGGCGAGACATTAGTGGAGGAGACGTTGGAGACCGACTCCGAGCGCGGAGATTAGAGCATTGCTGGAGTTCAGTGACATTTGTGATTTTATTAGTATGTAAATTGAGCATTGTACTATCTTTATCATGGAAGAATGTATAAGTGTGGACATTTATGTATCTAATTTTCAGCAATTTGAATTATGTGGATTTTTAGCTCTTTAAATGTTATTGAATCATGTATGTTAAATGTGGATGATGAGTGAATGAAGACAGTGGTTCTTTTACTTCCGCTACTCTGTTCTATACTCACGTGTATCTCAGCTGAGTGTCATTGTTGGGTAAATGTCCCACTGTTATGACGTTACTATACCGACGTGGGTTGGTATAACCGTACCGGTATAATGAGGGTCGTCACAGCTATCATTTCTTATATTGAGAAGATTTCGGCTGCTTTCTTCTGGAATGACACTGAAGGTAATAATCGCCGCCACTGGGTCACCTGGCCCTCTATTCAGCGTCCTATAACTGAGGGTGGTCTTGGTGTTAGGAGCTCATGGCATGTGCAGCTTGCCTTAGCTGTGAAGCAGCTGTGGAATATTAAACATGGTACTTCTCTATTGGCCAACTATGCCAGAATTCTCTATAAACATTTACAGGTTCCATGCATCCCTGGTATGCCTAAATCTGTGTATATGGAAGCTCACAAGATTCTCAAGGATAACAGCAGATGGGTGCATGGTAATGGTACTAGCATTGACATTCTTCATGACATCTGGGTTGATGATTGCACTCTTAGTAGTTCATTGATATTTCTGAAGAGACAGTAGGCTGTCTGCCACTCCTAGTGAGGTTGTTACTAATGCAAACCATCGCCTTCGGTCTTTTATTCCCCAGCCAGTGATGGAAAGTATTACTCTTTCAGAGGATGATGATAAGTGTATGTGGGCGGCTTCCCCTAATGGCTACTTCACCACTCGATCTGCCTATAATCTTATTCGCCCCACAAGTGTTCAAAGGCCGGCCCTTTCTAAGATATGGCATAACTCCTTCTATTGCAGGCTTCTTTATTCTCTTGGAAGGTTCTGAATCGTGCAGTTCTTGTTGATGGTCGTATTATTGATTTAGGTATTCCTTTGGTTTCTAGTTGTTCTTGTTGTTCATCTCCACAACAAGAAACCTTGGATCACCTGTTCAACCAAAGTGACTGTGTTATTACTTTATGGCGCTGGCTGCACCCTTTAATCTCACCTACCATTAACCTGCATAATCTTATTACTACCAGTCTGTGGAACTTTATCCAGCAGGCCAACATTCGCTCTCCCTATGGTTTTGTTTTTCTCTATAGTCTCATTCTCATGCTTTGGGAAATATGGAAAGCTCATTGTGCTAATAGATTTGATGATATCACAGTTTCGGCTGGGACCATCAACAATCAATATCAAGTTAATATCTCTCATTCATATATAATATTTGCTTTCAAGCGGCTTCAAGTGATTCAGAAATGAACACTCTCACTAGCTTTGGTTTTGTCCCCAAGTGCTCGGTTAAAATTCTGAAATTGTGCGATGGATTCCCCCCCTCCAAGATTTCAGCTTGAATGTTGATGGTGCTTCCAAAGGTAACCCAGGAGAAAGTGGTGGTGGCGGTGTATTCGAGACTCCCAAGGAAATGTGCATGTGGCTTTTGCTCATTACTATGGTGTTGGTACCAGCATGCTTGCAGAAATCAGAGCTCTCAGTGATGGCCTCCGTTTGGCCTCTATATTTGGCTATCGGCTTACTGTTATCTACACCGATTCACAGGTTATTGCTAATTCCATCAGGGAGGATAAATTCTATCTTGGCATTCGCTTAGATGGTGGCGAGAAGTTAGGAAACATCTCACCCAGAGTTGCTCTCCGCTGTTCATGTTTACATAGAATGCAATCAAGTAGCTGACTCCCTTGCAAACCTGGTGTTGTTACTCGGCAGAATAATACTTTATGGGGGGCTGCTTCTCTTCCTCATCCATGTAAAGGACCAGCTGTCATTGATAAATCTGGGCTTATGCATGTCAGATTGGTTTAGCTGGGGTAGATCTTGTCTACTTGTACTTAGTAACATCTTTATTATTTAAATATTTTTCGGGCCAGGTATCCTCACTGGTGGAGTGAGAACATTCTCCCTCTCTGAGGGTGGGTGCACTCTCCTAGTTTGAGAGCCTGAGGACTGGGTACAAAAAAAAAAAAAAAAAAATCTATAGGGCCCAATTACATTGAAATAAAGCAAAAGATAAAACAAGACTCTATCATAGTACTAGGATGCTAGGGTACTCTTGACATCACTCCTGGTCATTCCCGTCCTCTTGAGTGTATAGTTCATCCTCGGTCTCACCTGAGAACACAACGACAAATAACGCAGGGTGAGCGATAACGCCCAGTAGGACTTAAATATCAATAATCAAACATGCTTTAAACGATTAATGTATTAAAGGCAGAGTAACTAATGATAGAGCGAGCGAGTCATGTAAAAGATAGCAGGATAGCACGTGAACGAAATAGCACAGGTTTCCAAATATAGCACGAGAGTCGAGTATAGCATAAAATAGCAAGATGGCCATAGCACAAATAGCACAAAATATAGCAATAGTACAACGAGTATAGCATAGCACTTTGTTGTCAACAGACAACGAGATAATATAGCTCTTTTGATTGTCATTAGATTAATCTAGATAGTATGGCACTTGGATGTAATGCCGACATCCTGATCATTTAACTCCCATGGGCAAATGTCACTTTCGGGCGCTCTCCTAGGACCAGATCAGGCCCCATTGCGCTGGCATTGGTATATTGTTTATCTTTAGACAACCAGTCAATGGCCAATAGAGAGTACCAAGAAATAGATGAGAGAACTAGATGAATAGACGAGATAGTAGAGTGAACGAGAATAGACGAGCAAGTAGAGTATAGATGAGAGCTAGTGGACATTGCACGTAACACGTCAGGTAAACAGGCGATAGTAACAGTTGCACAACACGCGCACTTGGTGTTGGCAGTCAGGTGGAAGTCACTACCTTCCACTGGCCATGTTATGCACAAGTACAGAGGTCCGACGTGATTCAAGATAAGAGCGAACTTCTAATAGCCGTTTGGATCTTATTGATCCCTAAAGGGGTAGTAGGTGTTAGGGTACAACCGGCTCGTCAACTATGTGGGAATCCATGGACAGAGGAGACTTACGGAGGCCTTGAACAAAGACTCACTAGTCCGGCAGAAGGAGTATCCGACGGAGAGTTCGTCCAAGTCAAGAAAGTGGTATATAGAAACAAGTGCTCGATGTTCTAGAGGAATTCTAGAACAGTGGAGCATCGATATCGGTGTTCCAAAACATCGCACGAATCGTAAAATAAGCAATTAAATTCCAAAATTTACCAGATGATTTTGGTAACATGTTAATGCCAATTAAGCCATATTTGGATGGTTTCAAAGTGTGTGCAATGTGTAAGAGAAATCATGGATGGAAATTCGTCGTGTGTATGTATTTTTAATCACATAGAAATGTTCAATTTATATTAAGTGAAATTACTGCGGGTTTAACTGGGATTAAAGGGTATAAGCACAATAGGCAATTAGAGCATTGCAAATCAGGGGTTTTCTGTAAAAATCCTATAAACGCGACGCACCCCAGTAAGGGTCGCGACGGGTACAGGGTCGATCACGACAGGTGTTTGAATGGATCGCGACGGGTCGGTCATGACAGGTGGTCAGGACGCGACTGGGATCTGTAAGGAACGCGACAAGCCATTCAGGCCAGGCACATCGGTCGCGACGGCGCTGAATGTCGCGTTCAGAATGCGACCGACAGACTGTCGCAACCAGACCATAGAACGCCGCCTATCGGGCCATCGCGTTCTGGTGGTCTATGCCTGAGTCCGACAAGAATCAAACATGCCTTGGATTGCGGTCCAAGAGTTTCCCTTCTTGACACAGAGTTGTTCTAAAACTAAGAACAAATCGTATAGTGCATGAAAAATCGCAAAACCAGTTTTAAACAGATCCAGACATGCATGGGTACTTTCAGTAAATCAGAATTAGAAAGGAACGTAGGTTTCAACAGGGTTTAATAAAGAGTATTCATGATGAACATAGAACTGTGTAAAGTGGGATCAACGAATTAATTCGCATAATAGGGTGGATGGAAATTAGGGCTTTCAGGGGCAAAAGAAACCTAACATCCATCAGAATCTTCAATAAAAATCTCATGGCATGAGGACAAGTATACATGAAGATATGAATTTAATAAGAGGGTTCGGGGTCATGAAGTTCACAGAACTTGGAAAATTGAGAACTAAATATTTGCTCGATGGAAAAATATGAAATCAAAGGGCTTTTGTTCCTGATAGATGCGACATCCTACAGAAACATTTGCATGGTTTATGCTCGTGAGAATGCCTACCTTTGATCGTTTTCCTCTTCTTGGGTTAAGACTTGAAGAACTCGGGTTGGGGGCTTGAGAACTCCTTTCTCCCACGACATCTGCTCCTCTTGGCCTCTCCTCCTGGTCCAGCAACCTCTTGGCATGAGCTAGGGCCGGCCATGAGAGTTTAAGAGAAGTATTTAAGCTTCTCCTCATTCCCTTCCTAGTTTAAGTCTAATTCTATAAATTCCGAGTTTTCCTATTTCCTACCTTCCTTCTAAGCATTCCACTTCCTGTTTGGGTTGGGAAGAGAGCCAAATTCGTGGCCAATCAATTACGGTACGTTTAGGATTCCAAATCTAACTCTATTTGCTTATTTAATGTATTAAATTCCCCCTTTTCTAATTAGGTAATAATTAGGTTGCGATTTAGGGTATTTTCCCATTATATTTTTTTTATAAATCCCATTTTTGGCCTACTAATTTCTAATGGGTCCATTTCATAAAGCCCATTACTTATTTTCATTTGATGTGTTTTATTTAATTCTATTTTCTTTGATATTTTAATTAATTTAATTAATTTTCTTTTATTGATTTTCCAATTATCAAAATTTAAATATTATTTAGGTTTTTAATTTTTGGAAAAATCCAGGTTGCTACGAAAGTCCTATAGAAAAATCCCCTCCATAGGTCCTACCTATAGGATAGAATATGGTAAGTTTATGAACTTCTTTCCTGACAATGAGAAGACTTTTGGGCTCTTCTCCAGCCTTTCCTTGCTCAGATCCCCCTCTCTGTATTTACCAAGTTCATTATCAGCTTCATAGACTTGTTTGTATTTGAACATTTCAGTTATATGAATGATAGTTTGTTTCTCATGTCTATAGATGTCTCTCTCTCTCTCTCTTAGTATCTTACCTTTTCTGTTATGGCACAAAGGGTGAGAAAGAAAGAAAGAAACAAATAACTAAATATATAGAAGAATGTACTTGTGCAATCTTAAAATTTGTTTTTCATTGCGTATTTAAAAGTTTTTGTCATTAACAAAAAGGGGGAGAATTGTTGAGCAACTATCCCTAAGAAAATTATTTAAGACTTTAAATTATTTTAACATTGTGATTTTGCTATGACAAAACCTTTTAAAGACTTTCTATAAATCAATGTACTAGAATATATAATAGAAAACATATTTTGAAGAATATTGTATCAACACTATCTTAAAAATCTTCTAAGTCCACAGAATACTTTATGTATCATACTGTCTCCGATTGTGGACTCTGACTCTAAAAATCGAAGTGGACTCTCTTGGAAATCGAAGTATGGACTCTATCTCCTGAGAAGTCGAATCCTAGACTCCGACTTTGAAAAGTCGAAGTAGGGTATCGAATTCGAAGTCCTCACTCCAACTCCAAAAGTTGAAGTCAACTCTCCAACTCCAGAAAGTCGAAAATTTCTTCGTTGATATCCAACTCCAGGAAGTCGAATGAGTTCACTCCGACTTTATGAAGTCGAATTCCTTCTGGGACTTCTGTAGAGTCGAATTTGTTAATCTATCTCTCATGTCTTAGACTGCGACTTCAGAGAGTCGAAGTACATCTCTTTTGTCTCCGACTTCCCTGACAACTTCTGTACTTCACTTTTCCATGCAAATATTATTTTATAATTTCATGAAATGTTGAGTGTTTGGTATTACATTTGCTTAATGATATCTCTGTATAACACATAGCACTTATATATCATTTAAAATAATATCCTGTCTTGTTATTATTATTTAATGTATTCTAATAGATAGAATATATTATACTCAAAACAACCATAAAAAATTGTCTGTAAAGATGACTGAAACATTTATTCAAATTGGTCTCTTGCTTTATGTCAAAAGTTCAGACTTTCTTTTCGTTCATCAGATGTCTTGCAAATTAACGCCATCAGACACATGGTGTATCTGGCAGAGGCTCACCTACTACTGTCAAAACTTCACCTTACCTTCTGATGCAACTGTCTGTCTGTATTTATTTTGCTCTGAACTTGTGTCTGTCTGAGGTTTCCATACTTTTATATATCTCTGACTCACCTACCTCAGAAAGTATGGAGGTATCTTTGCTTTTGTCTTGTCCTTGTTGCAGATCATTTATTAGGCACGTTTTTTACATGGAGCTTTCACAAAACATTAATTAGAGATTGACCTCTAAGTTGAGAAGCTACAAGCATAGTCTGAAGCCGTTGGAAAGCTAAAAAAAACTAAAGAACCTATGGATAATCAAAATCTCATCTGCATCCAAAGGATCAAAGACCACTCCTCAAACGGCTAGATCTTCAATGGTTAGTTTCAAACGGACAGATCCTATGAAGCATATATATAAGCCAAAGTTTGAACGAGAGGACACACCCAAGTGTGTGTGTGAAACCAGCTAGCAATCCATTCACCTCTCTCCTACCTTCTGCTAGCAAGAGCTTCCACAAGCCTTTTTTTTTTTTTTTGGTAAAATGGCCTAGCAGTGTTAGCAACTGGTCGAGTGTATCCCACCCCAGTAGGGTGAAATGGAATAACTCCTCCAGGCGAACACAGCTGGAGCAAATTTTATATAAAAGAAAGTAATAGTACAAAAGCTAGGGGGCATACCCCTGAAAACCCAACAATAGTTAACCAACTCTAAAACTCACAAGACCCAACCGATCCCCAATAAGGGCAGGAAAACAAGATCTGGGGAGTTCAGAGGAAGAGTTAAAAGTCCCATTACATCAAACATTGCAAGCTAAATTAGCCAAAGCATTCGCCACCTGATTTGCTTCCCTATACACATGCTTAATTGGGACTTGATACTGCTGCAGAAAATCAAACACAATCCGCCACCACCACCTACAGCACTCCCACGCGGGAGCAATCCCAGACTAAAAAGAAGTTCACTAAACACATTCAATCCGTGGAGATCCCTACAAAGATAAATCCTTTTTCCAAAGCCAGTTGGATGCCATCACACATTGCACGAACTTCAGCAAGCAAACTGCTCCCAGCGCCATAGAAATGAGAGAGAGCAAAAAGCAGGTGCCAACAATGTTCCGAATTATGCCACCGCCCCCACAAGGGCCTGGGTTTCCTTTAGAAGCGCCATCCACATTAAGCAGGAGACCATGTAAGGAGGGATCCATCTAACCATTTAACAACCTTGACAAAACCATAAATGAAAGCCAAAACTCCCGAATCACATCCATTTGTTGAGCTGTGGCAGAGTCCTTGAAGACCAACTTGTCAAGAGCGATATTAACAAGTTCATGAATATTATGGCGAAGCATAGTGCTAGAGCATGCAACCTGCTCAAACTTCATTTTACATCTGATTTTCCAAATTTCCCAGATAATGAGCATAGAAGAATAAATAGAGATGAAACCATGGGGATTGTTAACACTGCAGGAACTGATAATCTCCCATAGGCGATTGAGATGTTCATATTAATATCTAGCCAGTCTGAAGAAATGGAGAAATCCAGAGCTATAAATCCTTGGCGAGATCACTGTACAAACAAGTGATTTAAATCCTTAACTTGAGGAGACCTGCAACAACAACATCGGGAAGGAAATGGAATGCCACATTCAGCAATACGATCATCCACAGGTACCGCTCTATGAAGGATCAGCCAAGAGAAGATGGATGCCCTCCTACTGAAACGATGGTGCCAGATTCTTTGATGCGGCAATCTTTTGAAACCATGAATGCGGACCTGCTCATAAGCACTTTTAAGTGTACAATTTCTTTACTGGTAGGCGCCAAAACGCAGAGATCCTCATGGGAAGAGAGGTGCCACTGAATCATATCCTGGGGAATAGGTGGCGCAAAGGATGGTTGTAATCAGTGAAAACCTCCCTAACAGAAGAAGATGGTTCCTGTAGATCATAAGAAACAGTCTCTCAAAGTGGCTTCTCACCAAACCATACATCATCAAGGAAACTTATACGACTACCATTTCCAAGGACCCATCTGGTATTATGCAAAACCACCTCATAAGCAACAACAAACACCTTCTTACCAATACCGAAAGGATGAGAAATGAGCCGACCATCATTAAACAATCTATTTTTTGCATATGACGCCCAGAGAGAAGAACCATGAATCATATTCAAAACAAGCTTAATAATCATGGATAGCTGAACATGCCACAAGTTTCTCACACCAAGGCCGCCTTCCATAAGTGGTTTTTGAATAACTGTTCAAGAAACCCATTGCCTGCATTTTTCACCACCAGAAGCACCCCAAAAAAATGCTGCACAAGAGCGATCAACATAATGAAGGACAGTTTGGAATACCCGAAGCAGTAGCAAGATATACAGGCATGGAGGAAGCATGGAATTAATCAAAGTCAATCTACCCACCTTGACAAGAACCTTGATTTCCAAGACCAATACGACCATTAACTTTGTCCATCAGAAATAGGAACACCAAGGTAATCATAGCAACCCTTTGACGATGAAAACCAGTAAGCCGATTAATCTTAATTGATAAATGGGTTGGGGCGCTTTTAGCAGTGAGAAAACTACTTTTCCCATGGTTTATCCTTTGACCTGAAGATCCCACATACAATTTCATAAAGGTCATGATTTTCCTGATATTTCGTGCTTGACCATTGAAGAAAATAAGTGCATCATCACATACAGGAGATGAGATATGTTGGGCGGCATGGCTGCGAGGCAGGTGCGCGTGCCAGCGTCTCACCCTGGGGCGACCTGAGAATGAGGGTGTGGCGGAGGCCGGGTTGGCCAAGTCATGCCTAGGTCCGGGTGTGGACCTACCTGCGGGTGTTGCTGAGTTGTCCAGCAGGGGGACTGTACCCTGTGGTGGGTTATAAGGAAGGATGGTATCCTTACACAACAACTCGAGTTTTGGCGTAACGGCAATGCCTGAGATCCTATATACCTGGTATCAAACCATGCTCTCTCTCGAATCCTTATTTACTGGAAGTACTCTCGCTTGTCTAGTTTCATTTGCCACTGATTTCATGATTTTTCATCGCATATATATTTAGTTATGGTTTTATGAACGACCTGTATCAATTTGATTCATGTTGGCCCGTAATCCCAAGCCTGTTCTGATTCTTGTCAGAGCCAGGAGCAGACCACCAGATTGCGACAGGCCGATATGTCACCTTCTGGGTCTGATTGCGACAGACCACCTGTCGCGTTCTTAAGCCCTTCGCGACGCCCGTCTTGTCGCGTTCTGAACGCGACAGGAGACCCCGTTGCGTTCTGGCCGCCTGAGCAGACGCTCTGTCGCCACCCTTTTCATACCCCTGTCGCAATCCTTACAGGCCTATGTCGCCTTCACAGGTTTTTGACGAAAATCCATGAAAATTATTTCTGTCACTTTTTACCGTTATACCCCCAGTAAACACCCTGCTTAAAATGGAGCTATATTGAATGATTTAAAATACATATTCACGACTTATTTCTAGCTATGATTTCTCTTACACATGCACACACATGAACCATCCATATGTGGCTGAAATTTGGCAAAAAAATATCTCATAATGTATCTGGTAAATTATTGCAATAAAGTATATTACTTGCCCTATTTTAAAGGACTTGTATTCGTCTCTTGCGTTGTTTATATACCGATATCGACGCTCCACTGTTCTAGAATTCCTCTAAAACGTCGAGCACCCATTTTAATACACACTTTACTTGGCTTGTGGTGAACTCTCCGTCTGATATTCCTTTCGCCGGACTAGTGAACTCTTGCACAAGGCCTCCGTAAGTCTCCTCTGATCATGGATTCCCACATGGTCGACGAGCCGTTGTACCCTAACACCCGTTACACCTTTATGGATCGATATGATCCAAACGGCTATTAGAAGTTCGCTCTTACCTTGAATCACGTCGGACCTCTGGACTTGTGCATAACATGGCCAGCGTGAAGATCGTGAATTCCACCTGACTTCCAATACGACGTGCGCGGTTGTTGTGCAACTATTAATGTCGCCTGTTTACTCGTTGTTTTACGTTAGTACCCTTAGCTCTCATCTATACTCTACTCGCATCACCTCTTCACATTCACTCTACTATCTCATCTATTCATCTAGTGCCTTATCTATTTCTTGGTACTCTCAAATTGGCCATTATTGATTGTCTAAATATAAACAATATAACCAATGCCAGCGCAATAGGGCCCGATCAGGTCCTGGGGGGAGCGCCCGAAAGTGCCATTTGCCCCGCGGGAGTTAAATGATCAGGATTCGGCATTACATCCAAGTGCCATACTATCAAGATTAATCTAAGACAATCAACACAAAGTGCTATATTCTCTCGTTGTCTTTTGACAAACAAGTGCTATACTCTCTCTCGGCTATCTTCGGATACCAAAGTGCAATTACTATCTCGATTGACGAAAGTTAATCAAAAGTGCCAACTATTTCGATTGATAAGAAAATCAATCAAGGTGCAAATTTACTCTCTATATGGCCAACTACTTTTTCTCTCCTTTCTATACATGTGTCGTGCTATTGCTTGACGTTGACGTTATTTGCTATCGTGTCGTTGTTGTTTTCTATCGTGACTCGATCTTATTCATTGTACTATACCTGATTCATCTGCTATTTGAACCATGTTACTTGTGCTCTTACTTCTCGACTTTACATAACTCTCTCTATCTTTAGTGGCTCTGCCATTTATGCATTAATTATTTAAAGCCTGCTTGAGCCTGAGATTTAAGTCCTACTGGGCGTTATCGCTCACCCTTTATTATTTGTTATTGTGTCTCAGGTAAGTCGGACAATGACGTTACGCACACCAATGGGACAGGATCAGAGTGATGAGTGACCTGGAGTCAGTTGATGAAGTCACCCTAGCACAATGGAGTCTAGTAGTATTGTTTTAGATTCCTTTCAATGTAATGATGTCATTGAGCCTTATGTTGGCTCCGAATTAGCGGTTGTAATGGTCTTAGTGATTTTATAATGAAATAAAGAGTTTATTTCAATTATTGTTCATTAAATGCTCTGATGTTTGCAAAAGTATGCGCAATTATTGTTACCATACTCGTTGTTCGCGCCCCCCTCCGATTTATTCCGCTGCTAAATTGGAGGGGCGTGACATCATAGCTGAGGGTCATTGCATTAATAGGCCACCATTCTTTAATGGAACAGACTATTCTTATTGGAAAAATAGAATGCAAGTTTTCTTAGAGCCCAAAATTATGAAATCTGGAAAGTAGTGGAGGTAGGCCCTTATGAGAACCAGGGAGAGGAAGAAACCTGGACTAGGGAACAGATAAGAAGGGCTACCTTGAATTACAGTGCCATTAATATGATCCAATGTGTTGTTCACCCTAAGGAGTACTCGAGAATCTCAATGTTCAAATCTGCCAAAGAGATGTGGGATAAACTCGAGTTACTCTATGAGGGAACATCTCAGGTGAAAGAAACTAAAGCTAACATCTTGTCTCTGAATATGAGTTGTTTATAATGAAATCTAATGAGACATTTCTGAAATGTTTGCCAGGTTTATGATAATTGTGAATGGACTGAAGGCCTTAGGTAAGGATTATTCAGATGCAGACTTGGTAAGAAAAATTCTACGTTCTCTCTCTTCAATTTGGCACCAAAGGCCACTGTCATGAAGATTCTAAAGATCTGTCCAAAATTTCTTTGGATGAATTGATAGGATCTTTAATGACATATAAAATAATCTAAAGAGAAATGAAGAACATATAATTAAAACCAAGCCAGTAGCACTGAAGGCCTCTTCTAGTAACAAAGACAAGAGTCAGGAGAAAACTAGTTCTGATGAGTCTGAGTCAAATGAGGATGAGATTGCCCTCATGACCAGGCAATTTAGAAAGTTCTTAAAATATAGAAAAGGAAAACTTTCTGGGAAAAAGAAATTCTCTTCAGGTAAAAGAAACACTTCCTTTTCCAATGCTAATTCCAATAAGCATAAAAAATCTGACGAAATTGTCATTTGTTACAGGTGCAACAAGCCAGGACATATGAAGGGAGAATGTCCTGAAAATAAAAAGGAAAAGCACAAAAGATTCACAAGTTCAAGAAGCCGAAGGCCATGGTAGCCACTTGGTCTAATGAAGACTCAAGTAAAAAGGAAGAAGAAGAAAAATCCTCAAGCTCTGAAAGTGAGGAAATCTGCTTCATGGCAAATAGCTCAGATGGAAAGGTAAGCACATCTTTTGAAGACTTTTCAGTTGAGGATTGGCAGGATGCATATGCTGAACTTGTTGAAAAATACACTGAAATGAGGAAAGAAAACAAACACATCAAAAAGAAAATTGAAATATCTTGCACAACCAATCCTTCAACAAAATAATGTGTGAACTTAAAATGAAGTAACAGAACTTAATGAAGAAAAGGAAAATCTTCTGAACGTAATTGATGAGCTTAAGCTTGCCTCTCAAAAGGCCACCATGAATTCAAAGAACTGTCTGAAAAGCTGGAAATGGAAAACAAAGATAAACAACAAAAGGTTGAAGAAATCAAAACCTTGGAAAACCAGCTAAAAGAAAAGGATGAAGTCATTGAAACCATTACAAAAAGGTAAGGACAATTTGGAGGCATTGCTGGGAGCCATAATGAACTCAATTTCTCAAGGACTAGGATTCAATAAACAGAAACCTAAGAAAGACAAATCTGGTGAGAAAAAGGATAAAGCACCATTGATTAAATTTGTCAAAGGTCCTAGTCTTGAGAACACTGAAATTAAGCAAACATCAAGCAAAACACCAAAAATTTCACAAACTCAGAATCGAAACAAGGCAATCAGGTCGACACAGTCACCTGACAGGTCGACACCAGTTCACAAGAAAAGGATTTTGTGGCTGTTGTGTCGACACCAGTCAAGGAGAGGTCGACCTGCTCAACATCAACAAAAACAAACCACAAAATCAAAAATTCAAATAAAATTTGAAAAATAAGAAAAAGTCAAAGGAAATCATTCATGAAAAACCTTGGACCTCCAAGACAGCATATCAAGCTGATTGGACCAATCTTGGAGCCATGGTATCACAACCCATGTTGGTATCATCCCCAATCTTCTATCCAAATTTTCTGATGTACCAATAAAATCCTTGGATTCCACCTCGTCATCTAAATTCTAATGTTCAAATGAAAAACTCCCCTCCTAATGAAAACAAAAACACTGGTGTTTTTATTCCTAAGGGAAAGAAGAATTGAAAAAAGACAGAGAACACCACTGTGATAAGACAAAAATAAAAAACAAATTAAATTTGGGTGAGAAAATATTGATGACTATGTCCAAACATTCTGATGGTCCCAACACTGTTGGGTACCAAAATCTTCTCTCTACTAATGATTTTGCAGGAAGGTCGTGCACCCAATTCAAACGTGTGGTTCCTTGACAGTGGGTGTTCACGACACATGACTGGAGATAGAGCCAAATTTCATTCCTGATTGAGAAGGAGGGAGGTTCAGTAACTTTTGGAGGTAAAAATAAAGGAAAGATCATTGGATCTGGTAAGGTTGGTCAATCTTCCTCAAACTCTGTTGATATGTTTTATTAGTTGATGGTCTAGATACAATTTGCTCAGTATTAGCCAACTATGTGACAAAGGTCACAAAGTTGTGTTTGAATCTGATTTCTGTAAGATAATTGATTCATCAACTGATAAAATAAATTTTTTTGGAAAAAGGGAAAACAATGTTTACATGATAACCTCAATAAAAACTTTTCTGAAAATCTTTGCTTTGTTGCTAATAAAGATGAAATTTCATGGACTTGGCACAAAAGACTTGGCCATGCAAGTTTCAGAATAATGAATAAATTGTTAAGGCTGAATCTGGTTAAGGGACTTCCTGAATCCTTTTCTAATATTGAAAGTCAAGTTTGTGGGATCTGTGCCAAGGAAAAAAACCAGGAAATCATTTAAAACTTCAATGAGGTACTCACATCTAGGCCACTAGAATTACTTCACATGGACCTCTTTGGCCCAACAAGGATTCTATGTCTAAGTGGCAAAAGATATGGGTTTGTAATCATTGATGATTTTACCAGATTTACTTGGGTATTTTCTTATCCCACAAAAGTGATACTTGCCTTGATTCAGGAAATTCTGTACCACTGCCTTAACAAGATTCCATAAAAATCAAAAATATTTTAACTGATCATGGGGGTGAATTGAAAACCAATCCTTTCTGATTTATGTGCTGATCTTCAAATATTTCACAAGTTTTCTTCACCAAGAACTCCAGAACAAAATGGAGTTGTGGAAAGAAAGATAGAACTCTTGTGGAAATGGCTAGATCCATGCTCCTTGAAAGCAATTTGCCCAAATCCTTCTGGGCTGAAGCTGTAAATACAGCAAACTTCATTCTCAATAGAGCTTTGATCAGACCAAAAATCAGGAAAACCCCCTATGAATTATTGGAAAACAAAAAGGCAACTGTGTCTTACTTCAAAATCTTGGTACAAATGCTTTGTACACAACAAATAAAAGAAAATCTTGACAAATTTGATGCTTAAAGTCAGGAAAGCCATCTTCCTTGGCTATTCGAAGTGTCAAGAGCTTTCAGAGTGTACATCCTAAAAAACAAAAATGTTGAAGAGTCTCCTCATATCATCTTTGATGAAAATTCCTTTTCAACTAATAGTTCTAAATCTTGCAGGGAAAGTCAAGACAGTGAAGAGGATGATTTCATTGTGGACTCTTCACCAACTGTTGAGGAGCTTGAAGACATTGGTGAGAACTTGAACATCAATCACCATCTTCAAGTGGATCAGGTAATGTTGCTCCAAATTTAAGTACCCCTCAACAGGTAATTTCTGAACATCAAATTTTGAGAGATCACCCATTAGATAATGTAGTTGGCAATTTGCATGATAGAGTTAGGAGTAGATCATCATTCCTGCATGCTATTGAAGAAGACCCACTAGCTCTAATTTCCCAAATTGAACAATGTCAATTGATGAAGCTTTATCAAGTTCTGATTGGATTAATGCCATGCATGATGAACTTCATCAATTTGAAAGAAATCAAGTATGAGAATTAGTACCTAGACCTAGTGACCAAACAGTCATTGGCACTAGATGGGTCTTCAAAAACAATTGAATGAAAATGGTCAAGTCATTAGAAATAAAGCTAGGCTAGTTGCAAAGGGTACAATCAAGAATTTGAATTGACTTTGAAGAATCATATGCCCCTGTAGCTAGACTAGAAGCTTAGAACTTTCCTTACTTTTGCATCCTCCATGAAATTAAAGTCTATCAAATGGATGTTAAAAGTGCATTTCTAAATGGATATATAAAGGAAAATGTTTTTGTTGAACAACCTCCTGGATTTGAAAATGAAAAACATCCTAACCATGTTTTCAAGCTTCATAAAGCTCTCTATGGTCTTAAACAAGCTCCAAGAGCTTGGTATGACCATTTGAGTTCTTTTTTACTTGAAAATGATATTCTAGAGAAATGTTGATCAGACATTGTTCACAAAAATAGTCAATAATCAAATAATTGCAGTCCAAATTATGTTGATGACATAATATTGGATCAACCAATAAAAGCCTGTGTACTGAATTTTCAAATCAAATGAAAAATGAATTTGAAATGAGTTTAATGGGTGACTAAAGTTTTTCTTGGGATTGCAGGTTAACCAAACAACTGAGGGGATCTTCATCAGTCAAACCAAATATGTCAAGAAACTACTGAAAATGTTTGACTTTCAGAACCTCAAGCATTCAACACACCAATTGCTATTAATGCTAAACTAGAAGAAGACTCACTGGTAAGTCAGTAGACCCAAAGACCTACAGAGGTATGATTGGTTCTCTACTATATCTTACAACTTCTAGACCTGATATTCAGTTTTTTGTGTGTTTGTGTGCTAGATTTCAATCAAATCCTAAGGAAAGTCACATGTTAGCTGTTAAAAGAATTTTCAAATATCTTGTTGGAACATGTGATTTAGGAATTGGTATCCTGCTGGTTGCAAGTTAGATTTGATTGCCTATTGTGATGCTGACTATGCTGGAGTAAATTAGATAGAAAAGCACAAGTGGCTTGTGTTTATACTTAGGTGGGTGCCTAATTTCTTGGGCTTCTAAAAAGCAACATTCAGTTGCTCTGTCAACTGCAGAGGCTGAGTATGTTGCAGCAGGTAGATGTGGAACTCAAATTCTTTGGGTGAAACATCAACTTCTTGATTATAACCAAGACTTAGGTTGTGTTCCCATTCTATGTGATAACACAAGTGCAATAAATCTGTCTAAAAACCCCATTCAGCATTCCAGAACCAAGCATATTGAAATTAGGCATCATTTCTTGAGAGATGAGGTAGCAAAGAAATCCTTTGAACTCCATTTCATAGAAACTGAAAAACAAATTGCTGACATCTTCACACCAAACCCCTTCCTGACAGTAGATTCTCATCTTTAAGGAGAGAACTTGGTCTTTGTAAATGTCCATTTTCTGATTCTCTCATTGGGATTGGGTGAGTGTTAGGCATCTTCTGAGGGGGAGTTCTTGCATCATCATTATCATTGCTTCCTTAATCATACTGATCAATCTCTCTCCATTTCACTTCATGTCTTTTTGCCAATGGATTCTTCAACTCACATTGTGTTGAATTTCTTGGTATATCAAATGGTGACTTGAAGAAGGACAAGTTCTGCTTGTCTGGACACTTTCACTATGCGAGAGTATATGTCTCCGCCAAATACCAAGAAATGAAAATGCAATTGTTGAGGGGGAGTCTTTGTTGTTTCAAGAGACTTATTTCTGATTTCAAAAACTTGCATATCTTTATTCTGATGAAAGTAGTTGAATCTTCATCTCAGGGGGAGCTAGAATTCACAATCATGTCTTTTGCAAAATTCAAAACTTTTCTTGCATTACATCAATTTCTTTGCATGATGTCCTCATTCAAATGTCTAGAGTCTCAAAATGATCTTTGAGTGATCTACTATATTCATTTGTCACCTTCATCTATATTCTTTAAAGATTAGAAATTTAGATTTCTTCAAAGACTGAAGGATAATGTGTGTCTTGAATTTAAACATTTCTTTGTTTGCAACTGATGATTGGTAAAATGATTCTATCTTACAAAGCTATCCAAAATCTGATATTCAACAGAGCAATGGCACATGTGCTGAGAAACTGCACACCTTCACAATGAATGAAGTGCCATGTAGTCATGAGGCACTAATGCTATCTCTGTTCAAAGGGGTCAAACTCAAAAAGATATGCAAAGCAAAATAAATATGCCCTATTCTTTTTGATGATGACTGAGTAACTGGAAATGTTGGCATCTAAACAACGTATATTTTCATGTCTAAAGGTCATCATTTACCCCTTTGAGACTTGATAATGGATAAATCTTTAGTATCTAGGGACTATAGTGTGTGAAAAGCATTAGTTCTTGAGTGACAAGATTTATCACATTTGATAGTTGTTTCAAAAACAAAATGTTTATCAAAGGAGAATTGTTTAAAAGCATCATCTCTATCCATCATCAAGTTGTTTTTAAGAAGTTGTTTTACTTTCAACACACTTGATCTCAGTCTAGAAGATGTTTTTATTTCTTTGGAGTTGAAGAATATGGTAGTTTGTAGTGATTGATGTATTATATTTATTATTCTCAAATCATCATTTTATGACTCAAGTCACTGAATGCTCATATCCTGTTGGATATTGTGTAAAACTTGAACTGTGTTGAATTTTTGCAAATATAACAAATGAATTTTTTAGCCTCTTAAACATCCTTGAAATGATAATTCCATCCATGATTATCATTATAAAGATGTCCAAAGGTCACAAAATTTTCCCATACTCAATTTCAATTTTACATCAGGCCAGGTCGACACTACCTACATCTCGTGTCGACACAGGTTAGCTCAGGTCGACACTAATCTCTTCTAGTGTCGACACTGACCCCTTCTAGAGTCATACGTCGTGGGCGCCGGTTAAGGGTTGGTTGTTTCTGTGGGGTAGTGTACTCTGAAAACCCCTTTTTCTTCTGCAGGTCGACCCGACGACGTCGTCTACCTTGAATCCGGCAGGCTTTCCACCTCTTCCCTCCTCCATTCCATCCCTGTCCTTCTTCTCTCATTCCTCACTCTCCATCCTCCTATTCCACTCCATCTTGCTCCCATGGCACACAAGCAGGCCCCTCGCCGTGGAGCAAGGTCCAGGGCTACAGCAAGGCCCATTCTGGCGGATGCTCTGCTCCTCCCAAGAGAGGAGAACCAAGAGATGCCACGACCCTGCGGAGCAGCCAGGGCCTTCCTCTGCATCCCCGTCGTCTGCTAAGAGAGGTTAGAACTTCCTCTTCTGGTGTGGTAGAGGGTCTGCATACCCTAGGAGGAAGATTTGGGTTCTTCTCCTGAAGTCTCTGAGCAGTCATCTTCTTCATCCTCTGAGTCTTCCCAGCCTTCTAAGGCAACTTTTCAAACCACTTAGTGAGGGAAGACCATTCTGAAACCTAGGGCAGTGGATTTAGAGGACAGCGAATTGAATGTTGCTTTTCCTGAAGTCATCAACTTCTTCAAGTTTCAGTCTTGGCAATCCTTCATCTCTGAGTTTCGCATAATATACCCTAGACTTGTCCAGGAATTCTATATGCATTTGGAATGCACTGATGATGGTTACAAGTCAAAGGTCAAAGGAATTGAGATTGATTTGCCTACAGACTAGCAGCCTCTCTTTTTAAAATTCAGATGAGGAGCTGACTACCATAACTTGAGTTTGACCTTCATGAAGCCTATACAATCTTAACTGGGTTGCAAGCAGAGAGTCTGATCCAAGCAAACACATGTTACTAAATCAACACAAACACTTTTCCACTTGTGTTGAGACTTACCCATCATATTCTCACCACTATCATTACACCCAAGGTGGTGGGAGGGATAGACTCACAGACATTCAACGATTTGTGATATACTGCATGAAAAAGGACATAAAGATCAACCTCCATGTCATAATGTACAGATCATATCTGAGACAACTAGGGCAGATTTACATAGATCACTTCCTTATGCAGCCCATTTGACTCAAGTCTTTAAGCACTTTGGTGTGTCACTTGAGAATGAGAAGTCCCAGAAAATTCTAAGTCCAACATTTATTGTTTCAAGCATGTTCAAAAGTTATGGGCTTTAGGATTGTGGGTGATCAGGTAAGGAGAGGGCCAGCTGCAGTAGAGGCCCCTGTGGTTCAAGAGGATCAGCCTCAAGTGCAAGAGGATCAGCCTCCAGTTCAAGAGGGCCAGCCTCTAGTAAATGAGGACCAGCCTCCAGTGAATGAGGACCAGCCTCCAGTGAATGAGGTCAGCCTCCTGTTGCAGATGAAGTTGATGTACCCCTCAATGCCCCACTTTCACCTCAACTTCAGCCCTCCTCCTCCTGAACCTGAAATAGAAATTCCATCTTTTTCTCCACAACCTCAAGTTCAAACCTCCACATCCTTTGGTGGACTTCTGTTCCACCAGAGTTGTATACATTTCTAAATGACAAATTGATGCATTGAACACCTCCATTCAGACAATGACAGAAAACTTTGAGTTGAAGGTACAGAGGTTGGAGAACACTATGTCTGCAAAATTTATTGAGCAAAAAGCAGCCTCTGACCATGCAGTGCAAAGATTCAACAAGCTGATTGGCACATTGGCAGATGCTTCAGTGAGCTAAAAGAACATCAAGAACAGTTGGAAATAGTTCTTAAGGGAATTTGGCAAATTCCCAAGCTGATGTCTTCACACCAAAGAAACACTCTCTCAGATAACTAAGACAAGACTGTCTTTTGCTCATCTGGTAGATGACTTGGAGAGCATGAAGAACTTATCATGTCACATTGATGAAGAAATGTCTGATTTGAAAAAGGAATTCAAAAATTTGCACAGACATGGTTGGTCAGCTGGTTCTTCTTCATCTTCACAGCCCATTTCAACTGACTTCAGTGCACTTCAAGCCACCATGTCGAGAATCAGAAAGAATGAACATCTTTTACATACAAGACTCTCAACTATCCAAGCTCAAATGAAGTTCATCTTGACTTCAATGGAAAAGAGATTGAGGATATTGAGACCATCTTGATACCCATTCCTCCTCCCCTCCTTCCACCTAATGTCATTTCTTTTGATGATGTCAAAGGGGGAGAAGTTAGCAAGAAAGAAAGATTGTAATGTCTTTTTGAAATGTGTTTTGAAAGATTGTAATGTTCATATCTTGAATGAAATGAATAGAAACTTTTGTGTCTTCAATGTGATGAAAATTCTTTGAATGAATGTGAATGTGAATGTTTGTCAAGCTGCTTGACCTTTATGTGAAAAGAGCTCATTTTAGTAACATTGTGTCTTTCATGTATGCAACTTTCAAATGTTACTAAAAAATGTTCAAAGGTCTTTGACAAGTATGAATAAAAAGAAATGAAACATCACTCAGTGCCAATCAATGTTTTTCAAGCTGAGTGTGAGTAAATAAAAGCTTAAAATCACATTTCAGTGAAACATCACTTTCATATGAACTAATGTTGCATCATCAAAAAGGGGAGATTGTTGGGTGAGTGTGAATATAATTCATTTCCCTCATATTTTGATGATGACAAGTTGTGGTTTTAATGCATAACAATGGGAACATGTGAAATACATCACACCTGAAATAACAAAATTCAAAAATTATGTTTCCAAACACATTTACATTTATATTCATGATAATACATTTGACTAATGATTTATGTGTTTATTTCTAGGGACAAATATTTATTGCAAGGGTAGTGTCGACACACCCACAATGGTGTCGACACAATGCTCTAAGTCCTAAGGCAAAAGATGAATAAATGGTCAACTAGTGTCGACACTAGACCAGGGCAGGTCGACACTAGAGACAGATCCCAAGAAATATGTTAACAGGCTTCTATCTCAGGTCGACACCAAATGCAGTTAGGTCGACACTAGAGAGCCTTCCCAGAAGGCCTGTTCTCAGCTGGCACAGCAGGTCGACACTACTCAATCTCAGGTCGACACTAGATGGCTCTCCCAGGGAACTGTTTTGCCCGTCTGGGACAGTGTGTCGACACACCTATGGGCAGGTCGACACACTCCGGAAACTTTTTGACTTTAAAATTTCTCCTGGACACGTGGCACCCTACGGAGATGATGGATCAACCTTGGATCGTGTGCCCTCGTTACCCAAGGTACCTTTGGACTATTTAGGGTATAATACCCTCCTATTGGCCATCCATCAGATTAGAACCTTTCAAAGCCTCCAGAAACTGTTTTGGCGGCAAGAAGAGTTCACCTCCTGCTCCTGCTCTCCTGGTTTCCTCAAACAATTCTCATCTGTCCAACGATGAGAAGTGGAGTTGATCATTGAAGAAGCAGTTGGATCACTTCAAGGAAGCAGATCAAGTGGAAGCAATCGATTGAGAAGACCTCAAGGAAGATCCCAAAAGTTCAGAGTACAGAGCATCGGCCTGGGACTTCAAGAACTCAAGTCTCTTCCCAATTCGATCTTCTACAAGGGAGTATAATTGAAGAGCAAGGATTTCTTATACAATTCTTCATGTACTTTGTTCTTCTGAGTGTTCTGAGACTGTGCAAGAATTGCTGCATAAGTCTCATGAATGATCTCTTGTTAGACTAGATCTGTTGCTAGAGGATCTAAGTCTTCTGGTTTTTCTAGAAAGTTGTTTGTGAGCCATTGTGCTCAGTGGTTTTGAGTCGTGTACTCAAGGTGTTGTGAGCAGTCTTGCTCAGGGCTCTAGAGTAGTCTTGCTCTAGAGGTTGTGTGAGTTGTAAACTCAGGTTGTTGGAGTGTCTTGCTCCAGTGGGTGTAGTGTACCCAGGTTGTTAGTGGATCCTCACTGTGTGTGAGGGGTGGATGTAGGAATCGCATGGGTGATTTCCGAACCACCTAAAAATCTCTATGATTGGTCTAATTATGGTTTGAATTTATCCTTCGTTAGATGCAGCATAGGATCGTTTAAATTCGTCAAATCAACTTGTTCACTCACTCCGATTACACATCTCACTTAATTACTTTTCAGATCTGCGAAATCTGTTTCCAATTTGTCTCTGATTTAAGAATTTCTCAAGATTGATCAAGCTTCCGCAATAGTGACATAGATATATTCAACCCTCCCCCCCCCCCCCCCCCCCCACCCCTTCTAGATCTTGTCCACATCTTTTCTCGATCCTTCAAGTTATGGTAGGACATCCTTAGGACCCCAATAAGGTTGAGATTACCACTGTCCAGAAGCATGCGCAGCCCCTACTGAGGAGTTCCTCCATTATAATGAAAAGAGCAGGAGCAAGTGGATCCCCCTGACGAAGGCCTCTAGTAGATTTAAAGTAGCCAGCAAGAGCCCCATTGAACAAAATAGAGAACCAGCAATTAGAGATGAGCATAGCTACATAAGAAGTGAATCTAGGGGAGAAACCAAATTTGCAAAGAACTACCAACAAAAAATCCCATTCAACTCTATCATATGCTTTCATCATGTCTAGCTTAAAAATGACGTTGTGGCCTCTAATTTTCCTTCCCAGATCAGCAGTCAATTGTCTAGCCAAAAAAACATTATCCATAATATTCCTTCCTTGGACAAATGCACCCTGCTCCACCGAAATAATGGAAGGCAACACCGAGGAAAGCCTATTTGCAATAACCACAGATACAATCTTATAACAGAAATTACAAAGACTGATGGGGCGATAATCACTAAAAGAGGTAGGACTGTCCACCTTCGGGATAAGAGCAATAATGGAAGAGGAAACACCCCTAGGAAGAGGATAACCTGCAAAAAAACCACGAACTGCCTCAACCACATCCTTACCAATAATGTCCCAGCAAGTAGTATAGAAAGTGCTTGTGAAACCATCTGGCCCCGGAGCGCTATCCCCTTTAAGTTTCCAAACCGCAAGTTTAATTTCCTCTTCATCACGGACTGCAGTTAACATCTGATTATTCTCTTCAGAAATAAGGTTTGGAATGAAGCTAAGCAACTAGCCATCAATATCATGGACCTCAGAAGATAACAAAGACTAAAAAAAATGAGCAGCCGCTGTCTTGAGGATAATCTAATCCTCACACCAAACGCCATCTATTTTCAATCTATGGACAAAATTTCTGCTCCTCCTACTCTTGACCACTGCATGATAAAAGGCAGTGTTTCTATCACCCTCCTGAAGCCATTGAACCCTAGATTTCTGACACCAGAACAATTCCTGACAGTGCAGGATATGCCTCAACTTAGCATTTGCCTCATTCAAAAGAGAGCAATTTGAAGCAGTTGGGGAATTATCATATAGTTGTTGGCAACAGGTAATGTGCGCCTCCGCTTTTTAATATTTTCCTCAATGTGACCAAAAAAAATTTTATTCCACAGTCTCAAGGCTACTTTTACTGCTTTGAGCTTGTGATGAAGCTTGCAAAAAGGGGACGGGTACCACACTGCCTCCACCACCCAAGCATCCTTAACACAATCAAAAAAAGATTCATGCGTGACCCACATATTTTGGAAAATAAATCTTGCTGGTTGAGAGTAGACATTATGTAACTGTATGAGAAGAGGAGCATGATCAGAAGGGCCACGAGACAAATGCTGCACATTACACCCAGGAAAAGCCTCCGCACACCGGCTATCCACAAGCAACCTATCCAGCCTTGTTAATAGCATGGCTACCAATTCTCCTATTTGACCAGGTAAACGGCGAACCCTTAAAACCCAGATCTAGAAGACCAGCAGCTGAGATGAACGCATTGAACTCAATCATAGAAGTGATGTTGGGAAGAAGACCACCTTTCTTTTCACTAGTCTGAGCAACACAATTGAAATCGCTGCCCACAATCCAGGGGACATTAACAGTATTAGCTAGAGCCAGGACATCATCAAATAAAATTCTTCTATCACTTAAATCGCAACTAGCATAAATAGAAGTGACCATGAGCTGAGGGATCGCCGCCTTCATGACCAACGTAGTAACATGTTGGGACGTGTAGTATATCACTTGAAAGGAATAAGGCTGATTGTAAAAAATCCAGACCTTTGAATCCACTGGAATACTGTCCACAATAAAATCCATATGAAGATATTTGCAAATCCTGGGAGCCTTTGATATGTCCATTTTAGGGTCAAAGATAGCCAACAATTGAATATTGTATTTTTTAATCAACAACTTAAGGGCACGTTTGGAGGCCATGTTAGCAAGACCCCTAATATTCCACAACAAAATTTGGTTAATCATGAGGAAACGTACCCACCATGCACCGCGGCAGCCTTGGCCTTTGATCTAGTGTACATTCCTTTCCTTAAAATAGAGTCACTTTGTAAAGGAACCTTGACAGGAGGCATTAGAAGGTTTTCAGAAGTTGCCTTTAACGAGACCTGTGAAATCCCCGGCGGATGCAAAGTGGTTGCTGGGCTGCCAGGAAAAGGATGCGAACTACCATGTATAGACTTACCTACTAAACGAGTCGGACTACCTTCTTCCAAGCCTCCGGCGGAGGAACAGCCATGCAGATCCGGCAACGGTGCCACCGGCGATGACGGCGACGTCGGCAGAAGACCATCATTGTCCATGCAACTCTCTTTAACAGAATGAAGAGCTCCATGCACGTAAAGTAGAGTCGGCAATCAGACTTGCATGGGTATTATTGACACCTACCAAATGTGCATGGGAGTCCTGATGGGCATTAACAGTAGGCAGCTGATCTCCCGGAACATGGACCATAACTCATCTCCTACACCATCATTAGGAGGAGAAACCAACTCAGGTTGATGAGTCTCTTTCAGGACTGAGGCATCAAGAACACCAACCATACGATCAACAATATCATCTCTCAGTCGTTCGAAAGCATTGCTAACAGGAACAGTGGTGTTACCTCCCACTTCGACAACGTTTTTCTTAGAACGTCGAACTGCCTCCATTTTTGAACATGTTGTGCAATAGCCACAGATGCACCATGCTCATGCTCCTGAACGCCTGGTTTTCTGAGCGCTAGTCTTGTTCTTTTTGTAACATGAACTTTCATCATGACCAATTCGGTTACAAAACTTGCATAAAGAAGGAACCCGGTGGTAGTTAATCTTCTGCCAGAACCCCTGATCACCATATCCAATCCAAATTTTATCTTGGAGAGGAGCAGCAATATCAACATCTATAGCCTCAGTAGTTTGAGTCCAAGCCAATGTTGCTTCATGAATTCGCAGAACCTGTCCAATGTTGTTAGCAATGGAACGAAGATAGTCTTCATTGTTTAAACTCATAGGCAATCCTGGGAAACCAACCCAAATAGGCATCATGGATGGGTCTTTATCGAAATCAAAACCAACCGACCATCTAAAAAATTTGAACAGGTAACCCTTAATATACAAGCTTTTGCGAAGGAGAACCAGGAGAAAATCCTCATCAGACTCAAAGCGAAGAAGAAGGTGACGGTAGTTCAGAATGCTCACAATGAAATCCGATTTCAGACCCAGCCTTAAGGATAAATAGGATTTAATATCAGGGATGGAAGGCCTTCCATAGGAGCATTTAACAATGATCGCCCTATTCAAAATCTCTTCAGACTTCATAACTTCCTCCTCTGAAAAGAAGACGGCAAGTGCACCAGCATCAGTGAAAGTCGGAAGTTTGATCTGGATTGACACCTTCTTGGGACGCAAGGACTGTGCAAGGGCTTGAGCAAAGGAAGGCTTCTTCACAGCTGGGCCAGCCTCCTCATCTGCCATGACAGCAACCAAAACCAACAACCAAGGAACACCGAGAAAAACCAGCTGCCCACACTACTGTAGGGCGGTGGAGGCAGGCCGGCCGCCCAAACACCAACGTAACCCAGAGCTTCTCTCTCCTAAGGTAGAGACGATAGCTTCCACAAGCCTTCTCCTGAGCTACAACAAGTGAGCCTCTTCAATCAGAAAATCTCCAAGCCTCTTCCTCACAAAATCCTGTTGTGTGTTGGGTGGAATTTTTAATTAGATATCCTTTAGTCTACCCTTCCTAATTCAGAAAGGATCATAGCTGTAGTTCTTATTTTTACTCTTTCTGAATTGCTATGTTTGCTCATTCTTTGGAGCAGACCAACAAGTGTTCTTTAAATTCTGTCTGTGTAAACCTGCAGGAAGTTTGTTCCTACATTGCCCCTCTTGTGAAGGGAAGACCTTGTTTAAGGTAGTTGTTGTACCCCTGTTGAGGGAAGACTTGCTTGGGAGCAAGTGGGGGTCTAATACCTCTCAAGGGTGAGAGAAGGCCAAGTATTCTTGGCAGTTAGTGAAATCTAAAGTGTTTGCTTGAGGACTGGATGAAGGACTTCCATGTGGGAAGGGCCGAACCAGGATAAAATTCATTGTGCATTGTGTGATTGTTTCCACCAATTTACACTTGAATCACACACCATACTAAATTCTAACAGTTCTATTTAGTGTTGTCTAATTTCAGATAAATTTTAAAGGTCAGAAGTCCTATTCACCTCCCTCTAGGACATCATTAGTGCCATCTCGATCCAAAAAACTACAGCTGGAGCCTGAGCTTGAGACAACAAGCACACATAAGCAATCATACATTTAACATAACAGACTACTCCCTATTTAACAACTCTAACTGTGCCTGTAACTGAGCCTGCAGTGCGGCCTGCGTCTGAGCCTGAGTCTACATCGCCTAGACCAGGCCTTGCATGAATGCACCATAGTCCACAGGTGGTGGTGAAGGGAGTACCGTAGGACCCTGGGGTGCTGGGGCCTACTGCTCACCCCTCTCCTCACGCCTCTGCTCGTCCTCCCGAGCCTGGGTACTATGCCTACCATGGCTCGCCATTGCCTGTAAAAAAATTAACTCAGTTAGAATCTAATTACTTAGTCCTAACCATTTTCCTTAACTATCTTTAATTCATTATTAAATATTTTCCACAATATGGACCAATTCTACAAAGACTTTGAAATATTGTGTAGATGATGGCTTATTTATGTACAATCTCAACATGTTGCTCTGATACCAATCTCTTTAAACGCCCTCTTTATACGATACGATTATACCAATCCACATCGATATAAAGGGCGCCGTCAAAGTGGGACATGTACCCAACATAGCACAGTAGGTAGAGATGTACATAAATAACAAACGAAAAGTACAACAGAAATGAAAGATATTCTTATTCCATCATCATTCACACATCCACAGTCTATATAGTAGCAATGAAAATAACCAATGTCCACAATTATACAAGTCTATATCATAACATTATTGTCCACATACTAGTAAATGAAAGTGCAGTCTAAGCAAATGATCTACAAGTACAACTACTCCTCTCGCTCATTGTCGCTCCTCACAATGTCCTCCTCAAGCACGGGGACACCTGTCTCACCTATATGTTAAAGCAAGTATGAGTCTTCACAAACACCAGCAACTAACCCATTGGCACATCCTTACACATATCACATTCATACTATCCAATTTAACAACAAGAGAGATCTTACCACATGTTCATGTTAAAATAGACAAGTACATATGATAACCTATAACATGCTTTCTACACATGGTCATTAGTTTGATTCATGATATCAATTGCAATTCATTCACATTATACTTCTAAACAAATTGATCATGGAATAAGCACATGGGTACTAACAAACCTAGCATGATATCTAACACTTTTTCACATGCTTTAATATCACATAATCACATCTCTTCTTGCTGTTTTAACATAAATAAAAAATATCACATGGTTTCACATCATTTCACATGGTAACATATTAACACATCACTTTCACACGAACACTGTGCACATTTACACATATTTCACACTTTTACAAATTATTTGTCGTGACACATAGTTCGAACCACCATAAAGAAGGACACAATATCACTTAACACATACCCATCACCTAGGCATTATAGTGACGAATCTTGGTAACTGCACAGAACCAGGATAAGCCCTCTCCACCCTAACCAGTGGTGCTTGTCCACCTCCAGGATTTCATCTTGATGCCCACAGGATATCACTACACATTGAGCCTTCCCATAGGGACTTTTCTACAGTACGGCTCTACAGCCTTCTATCGTAGCAGTGTCAATTTCGGCACACATTCACTTAATCACATTGTCTAACTTAATCACACGATAAACATCATTTTATACACACTTATTGGTTCATTCATATGCATATCATTCAAATACATATATTTTAGTTTACCAAACCTGTCATGACTATCTAACAGTATCAGACCATGCATAACAGTACCTAAAACATGATACTAATAACTAAAAATACATTTTCTTAACCAATCATGCTTAATATGCTCTTTAATACCTTAATAATTACAAACAGTACTTACAGATATCAAAATAGTTCTTGATTTTAACATAAACCCTACGCATGGAACCTATCCATGGTTAATTTTTCAGAATTTTGAAATAGTATAACTATTTTAACATTTAACACAATTCTCATGCAATTTAGCAAGATATTTCACTTTAAACATGAAAGATAGTAACAGACAGATCTCATAGTTTCAAAACATGTAAACAGTAGTCCTAAGATCATGGAAATTTTCTATAATAATATCATGAATCAATTCTATTTACTCCGAATTTAACTCTGTCAAAACTTGCATATTTTTCCATAGCAGAATTTCCCTAATTCGTAATTATTATCACAAAATTTTCAGAAATTCGGGGTTTAACCTAATATCATTTCTAAACATCCATAAATTTTTATAGCAAGTGCAGACAACCAGAAATCTCGAAAATCATATCACACAGATCAAACCAATGTTTAGAGAAAAACAGATGAACTTGACGTCAAGGGTCTTGCCGTCAAGGTGGGTTAACGGCACGATCGATTGTCGTTAACTCATGAAATTGGCAGCAACAACGTTGTCGTCAACCTCCTGTCTGCACACAGTGCAGACCGAACACAGAAAACATAGAATTTGGGGGTCCAGGACACGATCTAAAAATCCGTAAAAATACCTAAACTGTAGGGGATAAGTCTAGGGATGAAGCCCCTAAGTTACTTGACTTTGGAAAAACCTCAGAAGATCTAATTTTTGCGATGAAGCCCTCCTCGGCCAAGCCAAGAAGGTGATATCCCTCGCCTTGATCTGACCCCTATGCTTGAGCAAACAATCTCCCGAAGTTAAGAGAGCTCCTTCACCTCCAGAAGAGTCTTCTAGTCGAAGAAGATTGCCAGAGAAGCCTCCCAATCACGGATCAAGCCTCCCAAAGTCTCCCTTTTTCTCTCCCCGGAACATAAAAAGCCCTAGGAGAGAAAAGTCCTCTCCTAACCGAGATGCTTAGGTTAAATAGGCATAGAGTCGGGGTGAACCTAGGTATTAGAAGTACTGACCGTTGGGGATACGATCCCTAACGATCTCCGAAGAAAATGGGGCCGTTTCAGATATGGAATCCCAAACGCAGTCGGAGAAGTAGACGACCACATAGTTGCCGTCAACTGGAAATAGAGGTCAATCGATGTTGACGTCTAGATCCTCTGGCCACTCAGTCAGCGGTACAAGAGTTGCCGTCAACATACTCTTAACATCAAGGGATATTGACGTTAAACATGGATTTCGGCAGAACACAAAAACACCAAACAAACATAATATGCACAGAAATAAACATATATTATATGCACAGAAATTGAGGTTCAGATAACATGGTTCTTGCCATATCCAATAATGTTCTATTTTTCCTCTCAGCTACTCCATTTTGTTGTGGTGTTCTTGGTGATGAGAAATTGTGTTCAATTCCTAGATCATTACAGAATTCTACAAACCTACCATTCTGAAATTCTCCCCATGATCTGATCGAAGACTTATAATATTGAATTTCTTATCTTTCAGAACTAATTTGCTGAACTTGACAAATGCTTCAAAAGTGTCATCTTTGTGTTCCAAAAAGGAGACCCATGTATATCATTAAAATCATCAACAATGACAACGAAATCTCTTGCCACCTAAATTGGTAGTGAAAGATGTGCAGAATTACACAATATGGTAATCTACAAGGGGGGTTGAATAGATTACTATCAATTAAAAATATAATGACCTTATTTTCGATGGAAACACAGACTTTGATACTTCAAACAGAGTTTAAACCAAACTGAGATGTGTGTTAGTGTAAGTAGATAGAGTAGCAATTTATCTATCGTGTGGAAGATCAACGCGCTACCAAACATCTAGCGTGAACGTTCAAACCACCGACACG
>JACBKR010002646.1:0-33764 GCA_014218235.1 Colocasia esculenta | reverse complement strand
TCTCACTGCGACGCCCATCTCTGGCACCTGCAGCAGGGCTGCCCCCTGTTCTGCTCCTCCTATATCGGGGTCGTAGGTAGATGTGGTTAGGCTAGTGGGGGTGGAGGTTTGCCGGAGAGGGTCTCCTCCCTAAGTTGAGAGAGGGGGAGGGGGTTAGAGAGAGAAGTTTTGTCGGAGAGTGTACCCCCATTAAGTTAGAGAGATAAATGGTAGAGAGAGAGAGATGTGAGTGCCAAAGTTGGAGGCCGCCGTCCGGCCACACCGCGACAGCTGCGGCAACGGGGGCACTGCCGTGAATAGCATGCCATGCATGTCGGGGTGGAGGTTTCGACAGGGAATGCCAGGTGACAATGGGTTGGCTCAACGTCATGCCATGCACGTCAGTGTGGAGGTTTCAATACTGTCTGCCGCAGTGGCAAGCGCAGCGCTCATGGTGAGGAGAAGTTTTGCTTGTGGTTTGCCGGAGAGGGTCTCCTTCGTAAGTTAGAGAGAGAGAGAGGGGGGTTAGAGGGAGAATTTTTCTGGAGAGTGGAGGCCAGTAGTCCGGCCACACTGTGACAGTTGCGACAACGGAGGCACTGCCATGAATAGCATGCCATGCATGTCGGGGTGGAGGTTTCGACAGGGGAATGCAGGTGACGATGGTTGGCTTAACCACCATGCCATGCACGTCAGCGTGGAAGTTTTGACACTGTCTGCCGCAGTGGCAAGTGCGGTGCTCGTGGTGAGGGAGAAGGCGCCAGTGGGGTAAGAGGTTTACCGGAGAAGGGGGTTAGAGAGAGAGAGAGAGAGAGAAGAGAGAGAGAGAGAGAGAGAGAGAGAGGAGAGAGGAGAGAGAGAGGAGATGAGAAGAGAGAGAGAGAGAGAGAGAGAGTAGCGGCCCTAGATTTTATGCCCAATAAGGCTCCATATCCAATCCGCTCCGCGAACGGATCGAAGTCTTGCAAGGGATAGCTCGTACACTTGTCCAGTAAGAATATAAAAAACAACCACAACAGTATAAGACACCAGAAAGTACATGTGATATTATCTGTATAGCAATTTACAATTATCCTAATACATTATTACATGTCCAATTAAAAAGCACAAATACCTGGGGCATACTCGAGGGATCACAAGCTCACATAACACAACTAAGTCTACTGTTGGTGGTACAAGTCTTCCACAACACCTCTGCAAGCCACACAAATGGCAAGCCCTGAAAAGAACTGTAGGGGAGTGAGTCTCAACAGTCACAGGCTCAGTAGGGACCACCCAAAACTAACACACAACACTGAAGAACCTCAACCCCAGAGGGTCTCATTGGCAACACCGATAGCCAAACCATATCATGCTCACATCAAAGTATAATTAATAACAACTAAACACAATTACATCAGCTAATACCAATCTCGGAAAGGAAGAGGGACAACAGGACTAGCACAACACCACTAGTCCGCTAAACAACTGAAATGCCTAGGCCATATGCCTCATAGGCAAACCACTATAACAATTGGTCACTGAAGCTACAAGCTTTACATGCAACCTACCCACAAAGGGTAACAGGACTGGCATCATCTAGCCATCCACCTTACACCACACCTCTCACCAAAACATAATCAGAAACTTACCTAGAAAGTAAAAGCACATCACATGGAAGGTCACTCCACAGACCTCCACAGAACACCAGTCTACCTCAACACCTGAAGGACTGGAACACAAAGTACCACAACACACAAACTACCCACAAAGGGTACAGGTACCTACTACACGGTACACCACGATCACAACCCGTCCGTGCCACACCAGTGGCACACCCAGGGGAACACCGCAACCGTCAAAGGGTACCTCAACCAACCTATCACCCACCAGCCACCACTAGTGGCAAAGCATGAGTTGGAAAGGAATGACGCCACCACACGGGAACGGAATACTGGTTCATAACGCCAGTATGCAACCCGACAACACACCACAAGAACTACCTCTCAGTCTCACAGTCACGAACGTAAGGTCCAACTGCCGCTCCACACCACACATAAAGCCAAAGAACAGTGGAGACCAAACCACCACCACACCTGCAGACCACACATCTGTAGGCCATGCCTGGTACCTTTAGGAGTCCGGATCAAGCTCCCTAAAGTGAGGCACTGGAAACACAGGACTAGCTGGGGACCAGTACGTCTACTGGTGTGTGTACCCCCAACCACGACGCGCTACAAGCGCCCGCACACCCACAAACACAAGTCGCTGTCCACTGTCGTCTTTCCCTCCTAGACGTACAACTCAAACACAGGAGTCAGGGTGTCCAGGAAGACGACACAGTCCTCGATGGTACACACATTACCAGGACAAACCCCGAGCACTAACGTGCCTGGCTCACACAAAACCTGGGGTACCCGACTAGAGAGGTATTCCAAAATAGGCGCCGTACCATCACACTCGGCTAGCACACAAACCACGTCAGTCACTTAACACCTCGGTGAAACTTATATCACGTTATATTAAATATAATTGGCTCGTCACTGGTCACCATGTGACCTCCAAGCTAACCGACACAAACACATACTTAAATCACAATAACATACAATAATCTTGCCTGTCATTGGTCACCCGTGACCTCCATTGCCATATTAAGACAATATAATAACCACTTAATAACCATGCAAAGACACTAAAGGCCGAGGCTAGGTTCCACCTGGAACCTCACTGCCCAGCCTCCACAAACTAACCACAACAGTTATATTACAATAAACACAACTCGAAACACTTACCGTTCACACACAAACCACATGCACGGCACTCAAACCACGTAAACACCATGTGTACAACACACTAACTATTGCACAACACGCCAACCACGTAAACACACACTCACTTCGGAACAACACACTTACCACGTAAACAACATGCAAACGACACACTCTGTTGGGTTCTCATGTGGGAGAATGTTGGGTTTACATGAGAATGTTAAGTTGACATAATGGTATGTTTGTTTTTGATGATGAGATTTCATGAACAATACAAATTGATGTGATGTGAATATGTGAAACATAGTGAGAATGTTAAGTCAAGCAAATGTTAATCAAGAAAAGCAAAATGCTAATCAAGAAACATGTTTAACTTGTTCTTTTATATGTTCATTATATCTCACTAATAATGTTCTTAAATGTAGGTGAGATTCCATGCAAGACAAAGCTCAAAATCCAAGTGCAAAAGAACAAGACAAGTTGCTGAAATAGTGCACCTGTCAACAGATGAATAGTGCATCTGTCAATAGATGAATAGTGCACTTGTCGACAAATGATAGTGCCTGTCGACAGATACACACAGAAATCTATTTCCGAAAGCCCAGTCTTCTGGTTTTTGCAAACCTGTCAGCACCTGTCGACAGCAGTAAGTCGGCTGTCGATAGACGGAGTTTTTGGGAAGATCTAATGGCCGGATATGATCTATATTTTGGTGTTTCCTTTTAGCACGACTCTCTATGCTTGGACACCACTATATATGGATCATATGAGGCTATTTTCGCAGCAAGAAGCCACCATACCAAAACCCTAAGGAAAGGTCAAGAAGAAGGCTCTCTTACTGCTGCTCTGCTTCAAACTCCCATCGTTCAAGAGAGATCATATCGTACAGGAGTTGAAGCCGTTTCGTTCTCAAGTAAAGCTTCTCCATCATCACGTGGTCTTCAATGACGTGAAGCTTGAAGTATTCTGGATGAACTCACAGAAGAGTTTACATATTGGATTTGATCCTCAACTCAGAACTCTTCTCTGTTTCTACTTTCATATCTATGTGTGTGTGTACTGATGAGATCAGTACGTGGTGTTTGTGGATGTGTGTGTGATTTGTGATTTGTACAGGGTTGTGAGCAGATCATAGTGTGTGTGTGTTTGGTCAGATCAAGGCTAGAGGGTCTGATCTTTTGTGGACTTGTATCTAGCGTGGTGTGTGTGTGGTTGAGCCGGTGTGCTCGTGTGTGTGTTGTACTCAGTTCTTGAGTAGTGTGTCCTCACTGTGTGAGGGGTGGACGTAGGAGTCACGTGGTGTGATCTCCGAACCACCTATAAAATGCCTTGTGCACTGTGGTTTGATTTGTGGTTTGCATTGTATTGCGCTAGATGCATGCATAGGGATTTCGTCTACACACTAACTGTTAGTTTGCTCACACACACATACATCAGATCAAAGGGTTTTGATTGAGTAGATCTTTTAATCCGAAGTAATTTTCAAATTGCTTAAGTTTCCGCTGCAAATCTATTCAACCCCCCCTTCTAGCTTTGCCATTACCGAATAACCGATCCTAACAATTGGTATCAGAGCAGTTTTCTGTTCAACGATTGTGATTTGGCAAATCTGTTTATGTGTGCTTAATTGCTCTGATCGGGCTTATAATTGATTCTAACTGATCTGACTACTTTGTTGGTTGATTATTTATCTACAACTACTCAGAAAATATCTGAGTTCTCGAGTATCATAAATCGACCATTGATTATTGAGTTTGATAACCATGTTGATAAAATGAAGGACTCCTTTTTGAAGACAAGCAAGTCTGGAAGGGAAATCAATGAAAGATGCTACATGGCTCATGGTAGCTTAAGAGGCTCTTCCCGTTCAGACGAATCTGAAGGATCACAACTGTCAGAGAAGTCAAGAAACTCTCAAGGTTAGGTAAATCCAATTCAGATCCATTTGATGCATCAATATCCAATTCTGATTCAGAGGATGATATTTCGTATGATGATTGATAGAATGCTATGAGCACTTGTCTAATCAATTTAAGAAGGTAAAGCTCAAAACAAGAAGCTAAAAGAAAATTGTATAAGAATGAAATGATTGATAATGCTCAAGCATTCTATGAAGAAAATGAAAAATTGAAAATGGAGAATGAAAAATTGGAAAATGAAGTCAAAAACTATGGAATCATGTTTTCTAAGCTAAAAGAAGATCATGATCAGGTGGAATCTGAACATTCTGATTTGAAAATTGAAAATGAAAAATTGATTGATCATAATGAGAATCTCAAATTTGATAATGATCAACTGAACAAACAAATCTCCAACATGGCTCATGACCACCAAATAAAAGAAAAATGCAATCAACTGGTTGAGGAAACAGACATCTGAAAAAGAAGATTGAAAGCTTCTATCATGATAGATCATTAAATGGTGATTGGAACAATTTTAAGAAGAAAATTGCTGACTTGGAAAATCAAGTTGTTCAAAGTGAAATTGAAAAGAACAAAATACAAAATGGTCTAGATGTCATGAAAAGCAACTTCTAACTTCTGAAAAAGAAATTGTTGCATTGAAAGCTAAAAAAGAAAAAATTGAACAAAAAGGCTCCAATAGGAATGTTTCAAGAAAATCTCCAACTCCACATCACGCCAAGAGATACCAAAGGTACCATCTCTTCTTCTCAACCCAAGGATAGTCAAAGGTACTCTAAAGGACCTCAGAGATTCCAGCAAATGCATTCATACTATGGTAAGATTCAGGTAAATGCTCAACCCATTTGTTTTAAATGCAATAGGCCATGGTCATCTTGCTAAATTCTGCTGGAATAAAATCAGCACTGTCATAATCATGTCAAACCAGTCCAATGCTTCACATGTCATAAAATTGGTCATATTTCTATGAACTGTTGGCATAAAAACCTTATTCTGTGCATGCTTCAAAGCTCCATAATAATCTGTGTTCATACACACAAGGATAAACATCATGTTCATAAAGATCAAAAATTTCATGTATCTATGAATAGGAAAACTGCACAAAATAATAGAAATCCCAAACCAAATCACTTTGGATTCTGAAATCTTCATTGTTAGATCCTAACACTAATGTCATTACAGGACCCAAGCAAGTGTGGGTCCCAAAACAAGCTTGATCAACAAGCTGAGATGTCTTGCAGCTAAAATTAGAAATGAATTCATGCCATTGGCTGTGCAAGGCAGAAATGATGGAGAACAAAGGTAAATTTTTTTTAGACTGTGATTGAAGACTGTTCAGGTAAAATCTCTTTATCACTTCAGTTTTGAACTGCAAGAATTGAAATGGATCTTTACCTTTATCTGAGCAATGAAAATGTGTCTTAATGCTACCCCTACATAACATGTCTCTTAGCAGTTGGAATCAGGTCATCTTGCTTGCATAACTGTGCAAATGATCTCTTGGTATATCAATGATGACATGTGGAAAAACAAGTTATGCTTGTTTGGAAACTATCATTATGCGTGAGTAAAATACTCCGCCAAGTACCAAAAGTCGTTATGCATAAGGCTAATTATGTGCTACTTTTTATGCATGTGTTATGGGGGAGTAAATTTTGAACATGCTTATGGATGCTCTTTTGTGTGCAAATGCTTGAATGATGAGTTATCATATGCACACTCTATGGGGGAGTAAGTTAAGGCTAGGTGAGTGAAATTCATAAGGGATACCCTTCATACTCAATGTGTATTTATCCCTCAATCTTATGGTTCAAGTCACTCTCAATTCAAAGCCTTAAAGCTGAAGTTTCAAAGCTCCTGTCGACAGCCCTGAACCACACTGTCGATAGATATGACTTCACAAAAACCAGTTTTTGAACTCTGAGTGTTTCTGTCGACAGACGAATTCCATCTGTCGACAGCCAAGCACAGTTCTTGACCTCCCAGAACCAAGTCTTTCAGGTCTGAGTGCATCTGTCGACAGGCACTCCCTTGCTGTCGACAAATACACATTTCAATGATAAATCTTCATCTTCTCTAATATTTACCTTATGAGTATGTTCATATTATTGATGCAAGGGGAGAATTTGGACTTAATATTCATTGCAATCTTTCATATTCACATGGTATCAAAGACATTGAATTAATCACAATGATTTTGATATAATATTTTGTGCTTGAGTCTAGGTTGTGTCATCTAGAAAACATTGATCAAATCTAATGATTTTAACCTAACTCACTTGCATACTCCCTTGTGGATTATCATGTTTCTAAAATGGTTTGATAAGTAAGAAGGTTTTTAACTTAATGTTTTACATTAACCATTGACATTAAATAACCATTGACCTTGATTGTTAAAAAAAAAAATGGCGAAAAGCTACCTATTTCAAACACTCAAAAGCTCATAAAAAGTATTTGAAATGGGACAAAGGCAGAGCAATGATGAGTATCACTGAGTAATCGGGGACATGGGCATCACAAATGTCTGTCTTCGCGTAAAAAAGTCTTTTCATTATCTCTGAACAATAGTATGATGGTCACTCACACTGAGTAACTGGGGGTACGGGCATCCCTCATGTCTACCTTCACGTCAAAAGGTGAAAGTGATCCTAATTACTACTTTTCCCCATTAACTTGACAAAAGAATTGTTCAAATGCTTGAAATAGAGTGGAGCCTCCAAGATTTAAATCAAGGGCAATGGGTTGTCAATTGTCAAATGTTTATGTGAACATTACCTTCCTTTACCAACTGAAAATCACCACTAAGTATATGATTTTCTTTAATGGTTTTATTCAAGGGGTTATCTTACTTTCATATGTTTTTGGACGATGTATCCTAAATGCTATAACTTGAGATTCCCGGAGTATTATCTCTTAACCATTGTAGAATTTTTACGTGTCTTAATACTAGTGTCTATGACATATTGCAATGGGTATAAACCAGTTCTCAACCTTAAGATTCTAATTGAACACTCATTCCCCACTCATATCTTTCACAATTCAGTTATGTGGTCAAGTAGTTCTTTGCTTCATTTCCTTCTACTTCTTTGAGTCATCCATCTGTTAACTTCATCATCTCTTTACCCTTCACTTTTGCTTTTGTTGTTTCATGCAATGGATGCCCTTTTTGTAATTGGTGTACTTATTGATCACTGACTGGAAACACAGTTCCTTGCTTCATTCTTATCCAATTGTGCATGACTTATCTTTTTAGATGTTGCCAAAAGGGGGAGAAACATCAATTGTAAGTTTTGTCATCATCAAAAAGGGGGAAATGTTGGGTTCTCATGTGGGAGATGTTGGGTTTACATGAGAATGTTAAGTTGACATAATGGAATGTTTGTTTTTGATGATGAGATTTCATGAACAATACAAATGATGTGATGTGAATATGTGAAACATAGTGAGAATGTTAAGTCAAGCAAATATTAATCAAGAAAAGCAAATGCTAATCAAGAAAAACATGTTTAAATTGTTCTTTTATATGTTCATTATATCTCACTAATAATGTTCTTAAATGTAGGTGAGATTCCATGCAAGACAAAGCCCATAATCCAAGTGCAAAAGAAAAAGACAAGTTGCTGAAATAGTGCACCTGTCAACAGATGAATAGTGCATCTGTCAACAGATGAATAGTGCACCTGTCGACAGATGAATAGTTCCTGTCGACAGATACACACAGAAATCTATTTCCAGAAAGCCCAGTCTTCTGGTCTTTGCAAACCTATCAGCACTTGTCGACAATAGCAAGTCGGCTGTCGACAGACGGAGTTTTGGAAGATCTAATGGCCGGGATATGATCTATATTTTGGTGTTTCCTTTTAGCACGACTCTCTATGCTTGGACACCACTATATATGGATCATATGAGGCTATTTTCGCAGCAAGAAACCACCATACCAAAACCCTAAGCAAAGGTCAAGAAGAAGGCTCTCTTCCTGCTGCTCTGCTTCAGAACTCCAGATCGTTCAAAGAGAGAGCATCTCGTACAAGGAGTTGAAGCCGGTTCGTTCTCAAGTCAAGCTTCTCCATCATCACGTGGTCTTCAACGACGTGAAGCTTGAAGTATTCTGGACGAACTCACAGAAGAGTTTACATATTGGATTTGATCCTCAACTCAGAACTCTTCTCTGTTTCTACTTTCATATATCTATGTGTGTGTGTACTGATTGGAGATCAGTACGTGGTGTTTGTGGATGTGTGTGTGATTTGTGATCTGTACAAGGGTTGTGTGCAGATCATAGTGTGTGTGGTGTGTTGGTCAGATCAAGGCTAGAGGGTCTGATCTTTTGTGGACTTGGTCTAGCGTATGTGTGTGTGGTTGAGCCGGTGTGCTCGTGTGTGTGTTGTACTCAGTTCTTGAGTAGTGTGTCCTCACTATGTGAGGGGTGGACGTAGGAGTCACGTGGTGTGATCTCCGAACCACCTAAAAAATCCCTTGTGCAGTGTGGTTTGATTTGTGGTTTGCATTGTATTGCGCTAGATGCATGCATAGGGATTTCGTCTACACACTAACTGTTAGTTTGCTCACACACATTACATCAGATCAAAGGGGTTTTGATTGAGTAGATCTTTTAATCCGAAGTAATTTTCAAATTGCTTAAGTTTCCGCTACAAATCTATTCAACCCCCCCTTCTAGATTTGCCATTACCGAATAACCGATCCTAACATGCTCCACGAGCGCTACAAGTGCATTGACACCACTTATCCATGCCATGCACAACACTTTAACGATAATCCAATAATCGTATCAGTAAAACAGACACAACCAATTCTCTCGGCTGTGATCATGACATAGGCAACTGTCACCTTCTGATTGCGACACCCCGACATGTCGTGATCCAAAAGCCTAACGCGACAGGTCGGCCTGTCGCATTCAGAACGCGACAGAGAGCTCCGTCGCCTGCACAGGCCGAAACCCTAATCTGGGTTCCCATCTCTAGATCACCCCCACAAACCATACAAACCACATTTAATTTCCATTTTTCATGCTTTACTGAGTACCCTAGCATGATATCTACTGTTTATAAGGCATTAAATGATCTAAACATGCACCACATGCAATCCACGCAGTAAAACGAGGTGGAATCTCCCTACCTTCAAGAAGAATACGCAAACCAACCATGGCACGGCGTCTCCCCCGCTCCATGCGACGTCCTCGCAGTGAGAGCGCACCAAAAACTCCTCTAGAACTCTAGATCGCTTGGAAATCCACCGCAGTAGCTTCCCCTGGCCGAGCAGAGCTTGCTGAGCTTTGTTTGTCCGACCTTGCTTAAAAACACATCGCGGTTGGGAACGCGACGTAGCTCTCCACCATGACCTCGACATCCTAGGTCGTCGCCTTCCCAAGACCGATGTCAGCAAGTCGCCCTTCGAGCAACATGCGGCGCGCATGCAGACGAGGACCACATCTCGGTCGGCAGTAGAACGTGACCACCAGGGCCGTCGCGTTCAGAACGCGATGCAGACCCCTTTCGCGTTCATAGGCAGAAAACCTGTGAGCGCTTTGGGCCCAATCTGTCGGCCCACAAGGCCTCACAACCAGTGAAAACACCTAAAACACAGACTAATGGGCCACACACTGGCCACCAAACCCGCTAAACAAGGATCCGCAAAGATCCAAAAAACGCGTGACGTTACATTATTATCACCTAAAAAGGAATGTCGTCCTCGACATTCAAAACAAAGCACAGTAAACCGGATTATCACCTAAAAAGAAAATAAACCATATACAGAACAAGTAGGATACACTTCCTATGCACTTTCCTTTAAAACCATTCGTGCTGACTAATTTATCTGCTCATTTCCACGCTTGTTCTGCTTTCCCTTTTCTTTAATTCCTTTCACAGTTGAACTGTCTGATTATTACATTCTGCTCTTTCTTTACCTTTCAACTATAAGCAATTCTACCTTGCTGTTGGCGCTTTATTTCCTTGGACTCAACCTGCTTCCACAATTTCCCGGCTGTGTTTGCAACATTTCTTTCTGGGCCGCTTTTCTTTCTTGAAATTTTTTTTTGTATCACCAACAGCTACCCTTAAATGCTCTGCCATGTAAAATCATCTTTAAATTCTTCGAATTTTTCGGTTCCTTTCCATTATTTGCTTTTCAATACCAGTAGTTATTTTGCCTCAACTTTATTCACATTCCTACATGACAGCTTCACATCAAAAATTACAATGCCTTAACTAAATTCCCTGCTTTTCTATACCATTCTGTCCATACTATCTTTATTCCTTTCTGACTAAAAACCACTGTTTCTTTACCCAACTATGCAAAAATCTCAAATTTTTTTCTTTAACCATTCAATCTTGGATAACCCGTGGATATTAAACCTTCCATGCTTCCGCTGTGCTACTCTGATTATTCTATATACTTAACAAAATATCCCATAATTCTTCTTTCTTTATTGCTTCTAGTGACTTTCCGCTTTCACTATTACTCTGACTCCGGCTGGATTCAATTCTGACTTGATTGGTTCTCAAATTACTTTATACTTAATCAATTAACAAAGGAAGGAAATACCGAAATCTCTGAACTGCTTTCTTTAATACTTCAATTCTAGTTGTGTCACATGCTTAAATTCTAAATCTTGCCATATTGCTACTGACTTATCCATCTTTTTTTTCATGCCTTTCTTGCTTGAATATATACTCTGGCCGATCTAATGAATCTATTACATAGTCTTCAAAATATTTGCTCTTATTGCTGTGCAACTGCAACCCTATCGTGACGGGGAAACACTTTCTGACATGATCGCGTCCGACTGGACGGATACCTCCTATGGTGTCGCGATGCACACCGTAGTCGAGACACCAGAAGGAAGATGGACCGCGGGATGCTCCATCCCGAGGCTGCCCATGAGCGACAAACACACCACACGAGGGAGGGGGAGCATGGAGAAGCTATTAAACTATCTAGAAAGCACGAGGGGCTCCTTATCCACTCAGATCGAGAATGGTACAAGCAATCCCTACCTTAAACGAAGAAATAGACCGTTGGGGACCTTCACGTTGGATTGGCCACCTCCTCCTCGTTCCACACAAGCTCGAAAACGCCATGGCACTACGCACGACCCTCCTTGCCTGAAAATCACAAAGAGAAGAAGGGAGGCAGAGCTCCCACCAGAGGGAGGAGAAGAGAGGGGAAGAAGAAGAGGGAAGAAGGGTCACCGGCCAAGGCCTTAAGCCTCCAGCACCTAAGTCTCGATAGGGTGATGCGTCACGTTAAGAACCTTAACACGATGAATCAACTGACAGCGACACCAATGCATCCCTCAGGGACGCCACGACAACCTGACAAGTCGTACTGACACGCCTGCCACCCTACTGATGTCAAACGACCAAGACCACGGAAGACTGTCACATCCCGTTGACCGGGCATGATAAGAATGCGATATGAAAGCGGGCGCGACAAGGTTGACTGTCGTGTCGGGCCACCCCGACGCCTCACTAATGCGTCGCCCAGCCTGGGCACGTTAGGAGTCAGTCACCCAAAAGCCTCACAAAAAGCCAAGAAGCCAGGATATTACAGATTTTTCCTTTTCGGTCGATCGATTTGGTTTTTCAGGTCGACCAATTTTATCAGGAAAAACAAGAACCAAGCATTGGCTAGGTCAGACGATCGAAATTCCTTGAACTATCTACCGATTTCCCCATTTTAGTTTCAGAATGCCATTTTATCCGAATTTTCTTATGGCTATTTGAACCTTCATACTTGCCTCTTATTATCATTACAATGAGATTTCTTGAACTTGACCTCAGCTCAAAGACCATACTTGAATAATAGTCTAGTGGAAATGGTATAACACACTTTGGGTCTTCGGACTCTCTTGAATTAATGCATGTGCAAATGGGGCTGGTCCAGTCCCGGGAGGTGCACCTGAATTCGATTACTGGCCGTACGGATCGAAAATGGATCAACTGGGTGTTTGGCATGACACCACCTACTGCTACATTTAGTCTGCATTTCCATAAAACTATGTGATGAACTATATTATACTTGCTTACTGTTTGATTCAGAACAACTCTTTCCTTTTACTATTATCTTTTTAAGTACTGCTACAAATCTTTTGCATACCAATTACATTCTCTCATTGTATAATATGCACACTTGTGGTTCCTTTCCATGATATCTTGTACCTTACTTTTGTTATAGAAGGCAAATCCTACTGGGCACAACCGCTCATGTATTCCTACTTTCCTTTCAGGAATCCTACATGGGGCAAACTCTCCAGGGAATTGTGTGTTGAGAGACTCTTCATGATTAGCAACTCGAGTTTCCTTTAGATATTAGCAACCTAGGATATTGTAAATATTGAACCTAGAACCCTTAGTTGGTGAAAACAATATTGTAATATTCCACTGCACTACTTTATGAATGTAATTAAAGAGTTTTACTTCCCTGATATTAAAACTCTATCATTTTTTAAAATCGTCGTTTATTAGGTCGTGGTAGGTCTTACTACAATGTTCGCTCAAAAAATTCAAAGATTTGTCCCTGATTTCCTTTTTGCTCACGTTACAGCATTTATGGATATATTTGAATGTCGGGACATGACATGTCCCCCATTCCTTGGGTGGAAATAGGAGAAGAAATGAGAGAATAGAAAAATGTAAAGAAGATGTATGTTGTCATCCAACCATAACTACTTGTCATCGCTACTGCTCTCACCTCTTCCACAGTCACACACTATTGCTCTTCTTCCCTGATATCTATTTCGCTCCATTGGATGAAATGGTTGCTTTGTCATTTTTCCCTTCATGCAATCCAATTAGAAATCTTTGAACAGTACATGAAGGTCATCATTTAAATTAATCTATTATGGTCATCACTTAATTTATCTATTATTTAAATATTCAATGTAATGAAAACACACTAAAATACAAAATGTTCTTTTCTTTTTATTTTTGGATAGGCCAATCTCCTCTGTGTGAAGCAAGGAATATAGGATTAGTTTTTAAGATTGCCTTCAAGGCTTCAAGAGGAGAAGAGATCTCAGAAAGCGATATTGATCAAAGGCTACGATAATTTTATGTTTCTTAGAAATGACTTTAAGATTTTTGCATTTAGTGATTCAACATGATTGAACTATGTGGAATGTTGTGGCTTCTGTAGGTAGTTCTCCATTGGTAACTGCTTGACAGAAAATTAGGGTTGGCTCAACAAATGGGAGGTTGTATTGAGTTGGCAGGTTGCCTGACAAATTGTCCAGTTATTTTGGATCTTTGCTGCTAATCTGAGTCCATATTGATGGTACAGTGCTTTTGTGATTATAATTTTCACCTACATAGTAGCTTGGCTCAATAGGCCTCTGCCCTCTGGTGCGTCAGCTTTTTTCATTCAACAAAATTGCTGGTACTCACAGGATTTGCTAGAGAATAATGCTTTTGCCAATGGTTAGATTTTGTTTACAAAGAAATGCATATGATCTAGGCGATTCCAGTGACCCACCCACCCTGCCCCCTTCCACTTACAAGGGGAAGAAGAAAAGTGCAAAAATGAATGTCTCTTGTTGAGGAGTAAATGACATGTACAAATGCACACTTGTATGTCCCACACTCGAGTTATTGTCTTAATTAGATGTTTCCTATCAACTTTATCTATTAATAATTGCATGATTCAATCCTATCACTTTCTGCAAAAGGTGCCTTTTTAAAAGTCATTCAGTACTGGTAAAAATGTGCTTCTTAAGTCATTCTGGACTCTCTTATGTGATTGATTACTTATTTATGTTGACAAATCCTGATATTCATATATGCATGTGCAGAAAAAACAGCTGGTGTGGCACCTACAGACAGTGATATGCCATATGAGGCAAGAGCAGCCTATGCATGGTACATGTCTGAAGGCAATTTTCCTATGGATAACTACCTTCACCGTTATTATCAGGTGATCTCCGCTTCCTTTTCTCAGTGCAACATATGCAAGTTGGAATCTCTAAATTAATTGCCTGTGGTATTTCCTTCGTATCGTTTTATTTAGCAATAGTAATTTCTTGTGTTTTTTAATTGGTGTCACTTCCCTGAATTATTGTCGTGATTTCCAACCCAGTTCCTTGCAGTGCCACTAAGACCAATGGGGCCAAAATTTGGGAAGCGCAAAGGATGTCTACCTTCGCTTCAGCTCCGGTATTTGATGACACCAAAAAACATCCAAAACAACCCAAAAAATTCCCAATTCCCATAAACATCAAAAACCCAAAATGTAGAAAAAACAAGTTTTTAGAAAATCCCAAAATTCTTGAAATTTTCTATTATAGAAAATACCATATTCCTAAAAGTCCAAAAATATTCAATTTCTCAAAACCCTAAAACTTTTTAATTTCCTAAAATTCAAAAATGGCATCAAACTAGAAAATCCAAATATATTAAACCCCCAAAATCTCAAATCCTATGAGTCCAAAAAACCTAAAAAACCCATCCAGAAACCACCCCCTCGGTTGGGTTTGCGCCAAGGAATCTCCATCGGTGGAATTTCACATTTGGCTGGCAAACCACACCAAGGGTGTCCGCGACAAAGGGGACCCCACCTTGGTGGGGTTTCCTATGGGAGACCCCGGGGGGTTTTCCCATTTGGCAGCGGCTAACACGGTTGAGAGGACACTCTCCTCGGTGGGTTTTTCCACCATGGGAAGGGGGTCCCTCGCCACCTTTCTCCCCCTTCCATAATAAAAAAATAGAAGAAATGGCCAAATCCCATTGATGGACCTTGGTCCAAACCTGGCCGATGGCCCTAGGGTAGGAAAACACCACTGAGGGAACCCCATATTGGTGAGGTTTAACTACTTGCGGCTATGGGCCGATGGCCCTTCCTTCTCCCCCTTCCAACTCCTATAAAATGAGGGTAAGGGCCAAGGCGAAGTGGACTTCTTCGACACTTGGATATCTTCCGGACTTCTGGATGGTTTGGAGCTTGGAGTGGCCTACTCCTCTTGTTGTCTATTGTCGCACCCCAAAATTCCATAATTTAAAATTATGGATAAATTAAAAAATTGACAATTTAATAATATAAAAATAATAATAATGTACGCACCATTATCATAAACATGAAAACACATCGAGAAATTGTGTAAAAATCATAGTTCAACTCTAAATAATATTTATAAATGACTCATGAAGATATTCGGATAAAGAAAAATCTGATTAACCGAGTTTAAAGCATTTTGTGATTTATTATCATAATTCATAATTAAGTCGGAAAATCATTATCACATATATTTAGATGAGTTAGAAAATTAAATAAAAATCATAGTTGGACTTAAATAATATCCTCTAATGATCCACCAAGAAATTTGGGCTAATAAAAATAGTTTGGGCTAAGTTTAAGAATTCTTTTGACTTATTATCATAATTATGAAATAAGTCGGAAACCTATTATCACACGTATAAAAAATAATTCAAAAAATATTATAAACATTATGATGGACTCTCACCATCATTCATTCACCATCCATCAAGAAAATTGGGCCAAGAGATGACCCTTGGGCCATGAATAAATCATGTTAGGAAATAACCTGAAATCAAATTCTCACTAATTGACTCTAAAAGGGCAAATTCTCACCCAATAGACATCTATTGGACTTCAAACCAAGCCCAAATTCATGGTTACCACCTAAGGTAGGTTTCCATATTCTTCCCATTGCGAATTGGGGAGAGAAATCCTCAATTTATGAAAAGGATACACTCAAACTCGTACCTAATAGTTTCCTAATCTAATTAGGCAACTAAAGACCCATCCCCCTTTAAATAAGCCCCCTCTCTCCCATGGGACGACCCCTAGGGTTGCTGAGGTCATGCTTGGAGGCTGTGGTGGCTGGAGATCTCGAGGAGAAAGCTAAAGCAAGAAGCAACTTCATGCTCATCTCCACCTGCAACTTGCAAACAAGGCCTTTCAAGATCATCACCAAAGATCGTGAGAATTAGGCGTTCTACTCCAACTGGTTGAAACTAGGGTTTTCTGGAGAACGAATCTTATTCAACCCAAAGGTAGGCCATCTCAATGCCAAACTCTAATTAAACTCGTTCATGCATGGATATATGTGTATAGATCATGTTCTTACTATTTTCCCTAATTTCTATCATGTGGATTTTGTGAATTAAATCTTGCATGTTAGAATATTGTGATGTCTCGTTTAAAAACCCTGATCTGTCTTACGAGTCTATATCCTTTTGTGGAGTCGTTCGAGACCAAACATGTAACATAGAACTTGTTCTCCCATCAGTCTAGTTCATTTGGCATTGGTTTCTTCAATTTTCATTGTTTGTACAAAGAGTATTAGCCCATACATTAGTACTGTGTCAGATTCACATAGACAGTTACAATACATCTTGTTACCCTGCCAATCGATTATTATTTCTCGATTACTTTTACTATACATTGTATAGGAAATACTCTAACTAACAGAAGCGGTTTCATCTGATTTGGATCACTTAGCACCAATTATGATTTTTTGAACTCATAGGTGTCAAATCTACTTTGAATCGGAATAGGAAATGTAGCACCCTGAAAATTAATAAATGAAAAATAAGAATAAATTAAAAATAACAGTTAGAATTATCAAAAATATTTTATGGGCTGAACATACACTCTTAGAGAATAAACGCCCAAATAGCATAAATCCCCAAATTTGTAGTTCTAATTGGGCATAAAATAGAAAGGGCAATTAGGGTAAAATCTAAGACAATTAGACTTCTATAGCAACCCAAATTCGTGCCCAACCATAGCATGAAGTTTCCTAAAGTCTATCCTACTCAGATTGGGGTGGAATCCTCAAGATTAGGAAAGGATTTGCCAAAACTCGGAGTCTCCCTTTCCTAGACACATTAGGACTCCTAAACAACCCTAAACCCTTAAATACTCATCATAAACCCCTTGTGGGCAAGTTACCAACTTGCTGGGGTCGTGAGAAGCAGAGCTAGAGCACCAAAGGAGGTGGAGATCGCCCCCAACCTGAGCTCTCTTCCCCATCATCATTTTGCATCGACCCGCAGAGGACCCTTCTAGGAATCGATTAAAGGTAGGTGTTCTCGGGCCAAACTTGAATAAATCCTATACCATGTTAAAGCTCATCGTGTCTAGTTTCGTATGCACCTATTTTGCCTAATTTCTAACGAGCATGCTATTAGTATTAAGCGTTTTCCAAACATCACGCATGATTAGCGCTTTTAGTGTTCATAACATGTTTCACGCATCCCAAGACCAAATTGAGTCCAACTGAAAACATTGTCGTCTACAACTTTAATGTTCATAGTTTTGTCTAAAGAGCCCTAGATCTCGAGTTATAGGCCATGCATGCATGATTGCAATGTTTTTACCGTCTTCGGTTGAACCCTAAATGGCGACCAGACCAGCCGTCGCGATTTAGAGAACTGGTATCGCAACACGCAAACCCGTCATGATTACCTTAAAGGCGATGGCCAAGATCGTCGTGTTTTACTTCATGCTGACATGATCCGACAACATCAAACTGTATGCCGTCTTGATTTTATTGCATGCCCTAAATGCGACCGCACATGGCGTCGCGATTTATCTGTTTTCCACCCTTGGTTTTCTATTTCATATTTGAGTGTGTCGCATGAAAGTTTCCAACATACCCATCGCGTTCTATTTAGGAATCTATTGTTTACATCAATTATTTTGAATGTGTCTGACTAACTCGTCGCCATTTGAATGCGACAGGTGTCTCCGTCGCGATTTAGAAGACCGACTGTAGACTTGTTTTAACTGCCAGAAGCTTTGAAATATGCGACCATTGAACCCATCGTGTATTTTAAGGCCTACCCGAGACCTATTTTCACAGTTTTAAGTGTAAGTCTTGCATGTTATGTGTCATAGACATATAGCCCAGCTTGTTCAGTGGCTTAAAACCTGTTAACCCATGAATAAGACATAAAGATATGGATGCTTGTTCTAATTGTTCTTAATTGCTTGATCTATTCCTAATGAGACTGAAATGTTCATCTTGGTGATCTAACTTGTTAAAGTGGATGAATATCATGTTAAAATACTGCAAAGCATGTTGACATAAATGTGTGTTCTATATTATGTCATCGTGTTACTTGCTTTCCGCTTTGTTTTAAAACCGGTGGATTGTGACATTGAGGCACGTTCTACACTACACTCTTGCACATATAGGCAGCCCTTTCTTGGGGATTGGAAACTCTCCGTCGGCCATTCCATGGAGACTGAGTTGGTTGTACCATCGAAGTTCCCTGGAGATAGCATGCACGTCCTCTCTCGTCTCTTTCTCGTGAGTGTGGATTTATAATCATGGACTTAAGGCATTAATGTAAAGAGATAACTAAAAGTGTAAATTGCGACGTTACGCTCCGAATTCTCTCTCGACTTTTTTTATCATGAAATCATGTTCAGATGACTTGTCTTTCTTGAAATCATCATGAACGTGATATTGATCTATATACTTCTTGAAACTCATGTTATTGGCCATGAATGACTGTGGGTATCTACATTTAAAAATTGTGAGATTCTGGTCGGGAACGGCGAGTGTCCAAGGGCTCCAGTCTAGCCCCAATGATAGACAGTCATAAATATACTGTTAACTGTGGGGTATAATAATTATTGGCGTTGCATCTGCGCTACGAAATAGTGTCGTGTTGAATGCAAGATGCAATAACCGCATACACGTGTCCTAGTGTGCCTTATATGGTGGCATAGATCCTTAGTGCACATTAGTGTTTTCGTGTTTGATTAATTGTTAAGTGTTAAAAGTTCATGCTCGTGCGTGCTTGCTTGCGTGATATGGCCATCCTGCGTTCTTGCAATTAAGTGATATCTTGCGTGTTTGTACATACTGCTAGTGCTATCTTGTTACATCATTCTACATCTTCTTCAATCATTCTTGTTTAATCTATCTTGTTCACGTATCGTGTTTAATTGGATTTTTCATTCATGCATATCTTGATAATCATGTCTGCCAGTTCTAAAATGTTAATAACTTATATCATTGCCTGCACATTGAGATATAAATCCTACTAGGCTAGTTTGCTTATTTCCTACTTTTCAACATTTTATGTGACTTTGATGTGAAAGACGAAGGCCAAGAAATGGATGGGAATACGTCAGAGTGATGAGCGTGTCCCAGTCATAGTGTTTGTCTTTAGATTATTTTGAGAGTAGAATAATGTAGTAGGTAGTGAGGTTATATGTAATATGCCTTCTTCTTGATGTTGGGTTGAGTGTGAATTTAATACATTTCCCCTCATAATTTTGATGATGACAAGTTGTGATTTTATTGCACAATAAATGGAACATGTTAAATACATCACATATGTAATAACAATATTCAAAAAGCATGTTTCCAAACATATTTTATCATATATATTCATGATAATACATTGGACTAATGATTTATGTGTTTATTTTTCAGGGACATATATTTCTTGCAAGGGTAGTGTGGACACACCCACTACTGGTGTCGACACAGGGTATCAAACCCTAAGGCAAAGTCATGAAGAAATGGTCAAGTGTGTCGACACAGTCCCAAGTGGTGTCGACACTAGACCCAGCTCCGAGAGAACCCAGTTGACAGGTTGGGGCAGTGTGTCGACATAGTCCCAGGCAGTGTCGACACTAGTGGCCTCTCCAGAGGGCCAATTTTACAGAATGGGACAGGTGTCGACACAGCCAGTGAGTGTGTCGACACTAGAGCCATCCCAGAAAACCTGTTTTGTGGAATTGGGACAGTGTGTCGACACACCAATGACTGTGTCGACACACTCCGATAACTTTTTCACTTTAAGTCCCACCTGGCACGTGGCACTCTAGGGATCACTTGGATCGGCCTTGGATCATGTGCCCACGTACCCCAAGGGTTCTTTTGGCCATGATGGGGTATAAATACCTATCTAATCGGCCCCCAAGAAGAAGAACTCCTGAAGAGCCTTCCAGAAAGCGCCTTTGGCGGCAAGACAGAGCTCTCCTCCCGTTCTTGCTCTCCTTGTGCTGCTTCAAGCCAATTCCCATCTTTGCAAGCACAAGAAGTGAAGATTGATCCATGAAGATGAAGTGAGATCACTTCCAAGGGAGCAGATCAAGTAGAAGCAGCCAATTGAGAAGAGTTCAAGGAAGATCCAGGGCACAAATTGCAGAGCATCGCCCAGGGACTTCAAGAGTTCAAGCATCTTCTCAATTCAGTCTTCTACAAGGGAGTTCATCTGAAGAACAAGGATTCTACATACAACTCCTTAATTCCCCTTAGTTCTTCTGAGTCATTCTTGAGATTGTGCATGATTTGTTGCACTAGTCTCCTTGAATGAACTCTTTATGGATCAGATCATTGCTAGAGGATCTGGATCTTGTTGTTTTTGATCTAGCAAGTTGGTTGTGAGCCTTTGTGCTCAATTGTGTTGAGTCGTCGCACTCAGGTTGTGGTTGAGCAGTTGTGCTCAAGTTTCTAGAGTAGTCTTGCTCTAGAGGTTGTGTGTGAGTTGTTGAACTCAGTGTGTTGGAGTTGTCAAGCTCCAGTGTGTGGTGTATTCAAGTTGAATAGTGGAGCCTCACTGTGTGAGGGGTGGATGTAGGAATCACATGGTGTGATTTCCGAACCACCTAAAAATCTATGTGCAGTGGTTTGATCTGTGATTTAACTTCACCTTGCGTTAGATGTATGCATAGGATTTTTGATCACTTTCTAATCAACTTGATCACACACTTTAATCACTTAATTCACACAATCACTCATCAGATCTGTGAATTGCTTTTCTAAGTTGACTCTTTCAAAACATCTTTTAATTGGCTAAGCTTCCGCAGTTTTGGCCTAGATCTATTCAACCCCCCCCCCCTTCTAGATCTGGTCCATCCCTTTTTCGATCCTACAATTGGTATCAGAGCGGGTTCATATCTGATCTGATCTGAGTGTTTCTGTTTGCTCTGTGTGTTTCACTTGCTTGTTTGTTAAGTGTTTCCTTCTTTGAACCTATTTTGATTCAATGGATTCTAGAGGTTCATTGCTGAAGGCCATTCCATCAATAGGCCACCTTCTTCAATGGGACTGACTATTCCTATTGGAAGAATAAATGCAAGTCTTCCTTAGAGCCCAGAACTATGAGATTTGGAGGGTAGTTGAGGTAGGTCCCTATGAAAACCAGGGAGAAGAGGAAACCTGGACCAGGGAGCAATTAGGAGGGCCACCCTGAACTACAGTGCCATGAACATGGTTCAATGTGCAGTCCACCAAAGGAGTACTCAAGAATCTCCATGTGCAAATCTGCCAAGGAGATGTGGGATAAGCTTGAGTTACTCTATGAGGGAACATCCCAAGTAAAAGAAACCAAAGCAAATATTCTTGTTTCTGAGTATGAATTATTCATGATGAAATCTGATGAAACAATTTCTAAAATGTTTGCTAGGTTCATGATCATTGTGAATGGACTGAAGGCTCTAGGTAAGGACTACACAGATGCTGATTTGGTAAGAAAAATCTTGCGCTCTCTTTCATCAATTTGGCACACTAAGGCCACAGTATTGAAGATTCTAAAGATTTATCCAAAATCTCTTTGGATGAACTCATAGGATCTTGATGACTTATGAAATAAATTTGAAGAGAAATGAAGAGCACATAATCAAAACCAAACCAGTAGCACTTAAAGCTTCATCTAGTAACAAGGATAAAAATCAAGAGAAAACCAGTTCTGATGAGTCTGAGTCCAATGAGGATGAATTGCCCTCATGACTAGACAATTCAGAAAATTTCTAAAATCTAGAAAAGAAAAATTCACTGGGAAAAAGAAATTCTCATCTGGGAAAAGAAATACTTCCTTTTCAAATGCCAATTCAAATAGAAATCAGAAAACTGATGAAGTTGTTATTTGTTACAGGTGCAACAAACCAGGACACATGAAAGGAGAATGTCCTGAGAACAAGAAGAAAAAATACAAGAAGATCAATAAATTCAAGAAGCCTAAAGCAATGGTTGCCACTTGGTCAGATGAAGATCCAAGTGAAAATGAAGAAAAGGTCCTCAAGTTCTGAAAGTGAGGAAATCTGCTTTATGGCAAACAGTTCTGATGGAAAGGTAAGTACATCCTTTGAAGATTATACAATTGATGATTGGCAAGATGCTTATGCTGAATTAGTTGAAAACTATTCTGAAACAAGAAAAAAAATAAGCATCTAAAGAAGAAAATTGAAAACATCTTGCATAACCAATCAACAAACAAAAGAATCTCTGAATTGGAAAATGAAGTGGCTGAGCTCAATGAAGAAAAAGAAAATCTTCTAAATGTATTGATGAGCTCAAGCTTGCATCCCAAAAGGCCAACAATGACTTTAAGAAATTGTCTGAAAAACTGGAATTGCAACAAAAAGAAAAACAACAAAGTGATGATGAAATCAAAACTTTAGAAAACCAGTTGAAAGAAAAAGAACAAGTCATTGAAACCTTTACAAAAGGAAAAGATAATCTGGATGCCTTGTTAGGAACAAGAATGAAATCTGTAACACATGGACTAGGATTTTCAACACAAACTCCAAGAAAGACAAATCTGGTGAAATGAGGGAAAAAGCACCTTTAATAAAATTTGTCAAAAGTCCTAGTCCTGAGAAAAACAAAAACAAGCAAGTGTCAAACAATACACAATTGGTATCACAACAAAAATTTGAAAAACCAGAACAAAGAGAAACCAAACAGGTCGACACACTCACCTGACAGGTCGACACCAGTCAACAAAAAGATGAAATCTGTGACTGTTGAGTCGACACCAATCAAAGACAGGTCGACCTGCTCAACCTCAAAACCACCAACCAGTCAACCAAAAAATCAAATAAAAACTTGAAAAATAAGAAAAACACAAAAGAAAACATTCATGATAAACCTTGGACTTCCAAGACAGCACATCAAGCTGATTGGACCAATTCTTGGAACCAATGGTGTTACAATCCTTTTTGGTACCATCCTCAATACTTCTATCCAAATTTTCAATGTACCAACAAAACCCTTGGTTTGGACCTCCACAAATGAACAATCATGTCCAAATGCAAAACTCCATCCTAATGAGAAAAAGAACACTGGTGTTTTTATTCCAAAAGGGAAGGATAAATTGAAAAAGGCAAAAAACACCTGAAATAAAACAAAAACAGAAAACAAGTCAGATTTGGATTAGAAAAGATTTGTTGTCATTGTTCAAACAATCTGATGGTCCCAACAATGTTTGGGTACCAAAATCTTCTCTCCACTGATTAATTTTGCAGGAAGGTCGTGCACCCAACTCAAATGTGTGGTTTCTTGATAGTGGGTGCTCACGACACATGACAGGAGATAAAGCGAAATTTTCATTCCTGATTGAAAAGGAGGGAGGTTCTGTCACTTTTGAGGTAAAAATAAAGGAAAAATCATTGGATCTGGAAAGGTTGGTCAATCTTCCTCAAACTCAGTTGATAATGTTTTGTTAGTTGATGGTCTGAATTATAATTTGCTGAGCATTAGCCAACTATGTGACAAAGGTCACAGAGTTGTGTTTGAATCAGATTTTTGCAGAATAATTGACTCTTCAACTGATGAATAAAATTCTTTGGAAAAAGAGAAAACAATGTTTACATGATCAACCTTGATAAAAACTTTTCTGAAAACATTTGTCTTGTTGCAAATAAAAATGAAATTGCATGGACTTGGCACAAAAGACTTGGTCATGCAAGTTTCAGAACAATAAATAAACTGTTAAGGCTAAACTTGGTCAAAGGTCTTCCTGAATCTTTTTCAAATGTAGAGAATCAAATTTGTGGGATTTGTGCCAAGGAAAACAAACCAGAAAATCTTTTAAAACCTTCAATGATGTACTCACATCTAAGCCACTAGAATTGCTTCACCTCTTTGGCCCAACAAGAATTCTAAGTCTGAGTGGCAAAAGATATGGTTTTGTCATTATTGATGATTTTACTAGATTTACATGGGTTATCTTTTTATCCCACAAAAGTGATCTTGCCCTGAATTCAGGAATTTCGTACCTCTGCCTTAACAAGTTTCCTTATAAAAATCAAAATATTTGACTGATCATGGGGGTGAATTTGAAAACAAATCTTTCTCTGATTTATGTGCTGAACTTCACATTTTTCACAAGTTTTCTTCACCAAGAACTCCAGAACAAAATGGGGTTGTGGAAAGAAAGAATAGAACCCTTGTGGAAATGGCAAGATCCATGCTCTGGAAAGCAAATTGCCCAAATCCTTCTGGGCTGAAGCTGTAAATACAGCAAATCATATTCTCAATAGAGCATTGGTCAGACAAAAATAAGAAACCCCTTATGAATTGTTGAAAAACAAAAAGCCAACCTTTTCTTATTTCAAAGTCTTTGGGTGTAAATGTTTTGTGCATAACAACAATAAAAAAATCTTGATAAATTCGATGCTAAAAGTCAGGAAGCCATCTTTCTTGGCTATCTGAAATTTCAAGAGCATTTAAGTTTATCTCTCAAAAACAAAACTGTGAAGAATCTCCACATGTAGTTTTTGATGAAAATTCCTTTTCAACATCCTATTATTTAATCTTGCAGGGACTGTCCAGATAATGAAGAGGATGACTTTATCGTTGATTCTTCACCAACGTTGAGGAGAATGAAGACCTTGATGAAAATTTGAACATCACTCACCTACTCCAAGTGGATCAGGTAATGTTGTTTCAAATTAATGCACCTCAACAGTAATTCCTGAACACAGATTTTTGAGAGATCACCCAATAGAAAATGTTGTTGGCAATGTACATGATAGGGTAAGAACTAGATCATCATTCTTGAATGCAATTCATGAAGACCCACTAGCACTAATTTCCCAAATTGAACCAAAGTCAATTGATGAAGCTCTAATGAATTCAGACTGGATAAATGCAATGCATGATGAACTTCATCAATTTGAAAGAAATCAAGTGTGGAATTAGTACCTAGACCTAGTGACCAATCTGTCATTGGCACTAGATGGGTATTCAGAAATAAATTGAATGAAAATGGTCAAGTCATAAGGAATAAAGCTAGACTAGTTGCCAAAGGGGTACAACCAAGAATTTGGAATTGATTTTGAAGAGTCATATGCCCCTGTAGCTAGACTAGAAGCTGTAAGAATTTTCCTTGCTTTTGCATCTTCATTGAAGTTTAAAGTTTATCAAATGGATGTCAAGAGTGCATTTTTGAATGGTTACATAAAAGAAAATGTTTTTGTTGAACACCTCCAGGCTTTGAAAATGAAATATCCTAATCATGTTTTTTTAAGCTTCATAAGGCTCTCTATGGTCTTAAGCAAGCTCCAGAGCTTGGTATGACCGTTTGAGCTCTTTTCTGCTTGAAAAAGGATACTCTAGAGGTAATGTTGATCAAACTTTGTTCACAAACTGTAATAAACAAATAATTGCAGTCCAAATTTATGTATGACATAATTTTTGGATCCACCAATAAGAGCATGTGCACTGAATTTGCAAATCAAATGAAAACTGAATTTGAAATGAGCTTGATGGGAGACTTACAATTTTTCTTGGGATTGCAGGTTAACCAACCAGTGAGGGAATCTTCATAAGCCAAACAAATATGTCAAAGAACTTCTGAAAGGTTTGACTTCCAGAACCTCAAGCACTCAAGCACACCATTGAATTAATGTGAAACTAGAAGAAGATTCACTGGTAAGTCAGTAGACCCAAAGACATACAGAGGTATGATTGGTTCTCTACTCTATCTCACCACTTCTAGACCTGATATTCAATTCAGTGTATGCTGTGTGCTAGATTTCAAGAAAATCCTAAAGAAAGTCACATGTTAGCTGTTAAAGAATTTTCAAATATCTTGTTGGAACATGTGATCTTGGTATTGGTATCCTGCTGGTTGTAAATTAGATTTGATTGCCTATTGTGATGCTGATTATGCTGGGTGTAAACTTGATAGAAAAAGCACAAGTGGCTTGTGTTTGTACTTAGGTGGCTGCCTAATCTCTTGGGCTTCCAAAAAGAACACTCAGTTGCTCTATCAACACTGCAGAGGCTGAGTATGTTGCAGCTGGTCGATGTGGCACTCAAATTCTTTGGTGAAACATCAGCTTCTTGATTATAACCAAGAGTTAGGTTGTGTTCCCATTCTTTGTGATAACACAAGTGCCATAAATCTGTCTAAAAACCCAATTCAGCATTCTAGAACAAAACACATTGAAATTAGGCATCATTTCTGAGAGATGAGGTAGCAAAGAAATCTTTTGAACTCCTCTTATTGAAACTGAAAAACAAATTGCTGATATCTTCACTAAACCTCTTCCTGACAGCATTTTCATCCTTGAGAGAGAGCTTGGTCTTTGCAAATGTCCATCTTCTGATAACTCTCATTGGGTTGAGTGTTTAGGCATGTTCTGAGGGGGAGTCACTGTTCCATCATTTCTCTTTGCTTCCTTGATTCATGCTGTTCACATCTCTCTCAAATCAACTTCCTTTCTTTTTGTTAAACATTTTCAACTCACATTGTGTTGAAATTCTTGGTATATCAAATGGTGATTTGAAGAAGGACAAGTTCTGCTTGTCTGGACACTTTCACTATGCGAGAGTATATGTCTCCGCCAAGTATCAAGAATTAAATATGCAATTGTTGAGGGGGAGCTTTTGTTCTTCAAAAAGAAACATTTCATTTTCCCAATTCTTGCTTATCTTTATCTGATGAAAATTTTTTGAATCATTTCAGGGGAGCTAATGAATTCACTACTCATTCTTTTACAAAATTCAAGATTCCTCTTGAGTTATATCAACTTCCTCTCATGATGTGCTCATTAAGTTTGGCTAGAACCTCAAAATGACTTTTTGATTGATCTACTACATTTTGCAGTCAACTCTCAACTATACTCTTCAAGACTACAAAATTTAAATCTCTTTCAAAGACTGAAAAATCATGTGTGCTTTGAATTTAAACACCTCTTTGTGCAACTGATGTGAGATATAAATGATCTCAATTTTATAAAATTCTCCTTCCATTTATTATTCAACAGAGCAATGGCACAAATGCTGAGAAACTACAACCTTCACAATGAATGAAGTGCCATGTATGTCATGAGGTATTATTGCTATCTCTGTTCAAAGGGGTTCAAAAACAAAAAAAAAAATGATCTATACATTTTGATGATGACTGAGTAACTGGAATATTGGCGTCTGATAAACATATATTTTCATGTCAAAAGGTTGTCATTTACCCTTGAAACTGGAATAATGGGTAAATCTTTAGTAACCAGGGACTATGGTGTGTAAAAAGCATTAGTCTTGAGTGAAAAAGATTACTACTTTGATAGTTTGATAGATTAAAAAAATAAATTGTGTCCAAGGAGAATTACTTAAAATCAACATCCTTGTCTTCCATCAGTGTGCTCAAAGTTGTTTAACTTCATCACAGTGATTTCAATCTAAAGACATTTCTATTTCTTTGGATTTGGAGAATATGGTAGTTTGTCATTGGCTATTGAATGTTCTATATCACTCAAACTATCATTTTAATGGCTCAAGTCAATTAATGAAAATATCATGTAGGTTGTTGTGTAAAATTGAAGTTTTTGGATTTTTGTAAAAATATGACAAATGAATTTTTTATCTCTTAAAAAATCCTTGTCACGTTGATTCCATCCATATTTCATCATGTTAAAGATTTCCAAAATTTACAAATTTTCCTCATGCTCAAAACTTCAAAATTCTTCAGCCAGGTCGACACATCCCACTCCTGTGTCGACACAGTCCAAGCCCAGGTCGACACACCCTTGTCTTGTGTCGACACATAGGCAATCCAGGCGGTTTATCTATTGGGGCGCCGTTTAGGATTTGTTGTTCCTGCGGACTATCTACCCCAAAACCCCTTTTCTTCTTCCCGGTCGACCCCATGGCCGTCCTTTACCTTTGAAAACGGCAGCAGTTTTCATCTTTTCTCCCTCTTCCCACCAATTTCTGTCTCCATCCTCTTCACACCATCTCCACCATCCCCTGTTCTTCCTTCTTCTCCTGCAACGCCTCGCAAGCAAATGCCTCGCCGTGGTGCTCGTTCTAGGGCAACTGCCAGGCCCATTGCCGTTGACGTACCTCCAACTGAGAGGAGAAGCAAGCGTCGGCATGACCCGGCAGAGCAGCCAGGTGCTTCATCTCATCTCCTACACCATCCAAGAGAGGTAGGGTACCCTCTTCCAGTCGAGGTCCTTCTCAGAGGACATCTGCCACCCTAGGAGGAAGATATTGGTCTCCTCTCCTGAAGTCTCTGAGGAATCTTCCTCAATTCATAGTTCATCTCATCCCTCTGAGGCAACCCCTTCTAAACTGGCTAGTGAAGGGAAATCCATCCTAAACCTAGAGTTGTTGACCTTGAAGACACTGACCTTGCAACTACCTTCCCAGAAGTGCGTCAGTTCTTCAATTTTCAATCTTGGTTGCCCTTCATTTCTGAGTTCAGAACATATATCCAAGGTTAGTACAAGAGTTCTATCTGAATTTAGAATGTACACCTGAGGGCTACCAGTCTGAGGTCAAGGGTTATCAATGAAGTTGCCTACTGAGTTAGCTGCTACATTATTCCGAATTCCTGATGAAGGTGCTGACTATCATGATTTTGAGTTTGACCTTCATGAAGCCTATTCTCTGCTGACTGGACTCCCACTGTTGAGTCAGACCTAAGCAGACTTATGTCACCAGGTTTACACCAACACCTTCCACCTGTTTTGAGACTGATCCATCACATTCTGACCACTATAATCACTCCTCAAGGTGGTGGAAGGGATAGGTTAACTGCATATCCAGGTTCATATATACTGCATGAAGAAAGAGATAAAGGTCAATTGCATGTGATCATGTACCAGATTATGAGTGAAACTACAAGGAAAGATCTACATAGATCCCTTCCTTATGCAGCTCATCTCACACACAGTTTTTCAGCATTTTGGAGTATCTTTTGAGAATGAGCAAGCCCAGTCAATCCCAAGTCCAACATCTATTGCTTCAAGCATTTGCAAAAGTTCATGGGATTCAGACTTGAAGGTGATCAAGTAAGAAAGGTCCTATAGTTGTTGAGGCCCCAGTGGTTCCTGAGGTTGTAGACCACCTTCTGAGGTTGCCCACTCTCCACATGATCAAGAGGACCAGCCTCCCAATGAAATTGGAGCACCTATACCTCAGGATGTCCCTCACACACCTCCATTTCAAGCCTCTTCACCACATCTCCTGATGTGGAAATTCCTTCTTTCACTCCACATTACCAGCATCTGCCTCTACTTCACTGGTGGACCTTCTGTTCCACAGAGCTATATTCTTTTTTGAATGACAAGTTTGATACCATCACTCTTCCATCCTCCAGATGTCAGAGAGTTTTGAGCTCAGAATTCAAAGGTTGGAGAATTCTGTGAATGCTCAGTTCATTAAGCAGAAAGAAGCAGCTGATCATGCCACCCAAAGGTTTAACAGGCTAATTGGCACTTTGGGTGATGCATCCCTTCAGTTAAAGGACATCAGGACACGCTGGAAAAGGTCCTTGAAGGGATATAGTAAATTCTCAGAAGAATTTATTCAACAGTCAGGAAGCAGTGACTCAAATTTCGAAGACTAGACTTTCATTTGCACACATGGTTGATGATTTGGAAGGCATGAAGAACCTATCAGCTCACATAGACAAGAGATGTCTACCCTTAAGAAGGAGCTCAGAGATATCAACAGACATGGATTTGCAAGCTCTTCTTCAGGTTCACACCCATTCAGCTGATTATCTGCATTCCAGTCCAACATGTATGACAATAGTCAAAGGTTGGAAGAACTGCTGCATACCAGACTTTCTACCATGCAAAGTCAGTTGAGATCCAACCTTCAAGCAATGGAGTCAAGATTGAAGACCATAGAGTCTCTCCTTCTTCCTATTCCTCCTCCACCTCCATCCTCGATGGATCTTATCTTTTGATGATGTCAAAGGGGAGAAGGAATACTTGTAATGAATACTTTTGTTGAATGAGAAAGAACTTGTTTTGGAATGTAATTGAATATCTTTGTTGAATGAGAAGGAGTACTTATTTGAATGTGATTGAAAATCTTTGTAATGAATGGATGACATGTCAATGATGGATGATTGTAACTGTCAAACCTGTGTACTTCATTGTGCAAAATTGTCAAATGTTGCAAATTGTGCTCAATGGCCTTTGATGAATGTGAATGAAAATACTGAACATGGTTCATTTTCATTCAGTGTGTATGGATTGAATGTTGTTGAATAAATGGCTTAAAATCACATTTCATTGTAAATTCAAATCTTATGTGGACTTAATGTTGCCAATCAAAAAGGGGGAGATTGTTGGGTTGAGTGTGAATTTAATACATTTCCCCTCATAATTTTGATGATGACAAGTTGTGATTTTAATGCACAATAAATGGAACATGTTAAATACATCACACATGTAATAACAATATTCAAAAAGCATGTTTCCAAACACATTTTATCATATATATTCATGATAATACATTGGCTAATGATTTATGTGTTTATTTTTCAGGACATACATCTTCTTGCAAGGGTAGTGTCGACCACCCACTACTGGTGTCGACATAGGGTATCAAACCCTAAGGCAAAGTCATGAAGAAATGGTCAAGTGTGTCGACACAGTCCCAAGTGGTGTCGACACTAGACCCAGCTCCCAGAGAACCAGTTGACAGGTTGGGACAGTGTGTCGACGTCCCACAGTGTCGACACTAGTGACCTCTCCAGAGCCAGTTTTACAGAATGGGACAGTGTGTCGACACTGAGTGGTCGACCTAGAGCCATCTCCCAGAAGACCTGTTTTGTGGAATTGGGACAGTGTGTCGACACACCCAATGACTGTGTCGACACACTCCGGCAACTTTTCACTCTAAGTCCCACCTGGACACGTGGCACTCTAGGGATCACTTGGATCGGCCTTGATCATGTGCCCACACCCAAGGGTTCTTTGGCCATGATGGGGTATAAATACCTATCTAATCGGCCCCCAAGAAAAGAACTCCTGAAGAGCCTTCCAGAAAGCCCCATTTGTGGCAAGACAGCTCTCCTCCCGTTCTTGCTCTCCTTGTGCTGCTTCAAGCCAATTCCCATCTTTGCAAGCACAAGAAGTGAAGATTGATCCATGAAGATGAAGTGAGATCACTTCCAAGGGAGCAGATCAAGTAGAAGCAGCCAATTGAGAAGAGTTCAAGGAAGATCCAGAGGCACAAATTGCAGAGCATCGCCTAGGGACTTCAAGAGTTCAAGCATCTTCTCAATCCGTCTTCTACAAGGGAGTTCATCTGAAGAACAAGGATTCTACATACAACTCCTTAATTCCCCTTAGTTCTTCTGAGTCATTCTTGAGATTGTGCATGATTTGTTGCACTAGTCTCCTTAAATGAACTCTTTATGGATCAGATCATTGCTAGAGGATCTGGCTTGTTGTTTTTGATCTAGCAAGTGGTTGTGAGCCTTTGTGCTCAATTGTGTTGAGTCGTCGCACTCAGGTTGTGGTTGAGCAGTTGTGCTCAAGTTTCTAGAGTAATCTTGCTCTAGAGATTGTGGGTGAGTTGTTGAACTCAGTGTGTTGGAGTTGTCAAGCTCCAATGTGTGGTGTATTCAAGTTGAATAGTGGAGCCTCACTGTGTGAGGGGGGATGTAGGAATCACATGGTGTGATTTCTGAACCACCAAAAATCTCTGTGCAGTGGTTTGATCTGTGATTTAAGTTCACCTTGTGTTAGATGTATGCATAGGATTTTTTGATCACTCTTCTAATCAACTTATCACACACTTTAATCACTTAATTCACACAATCACTCATCAGATCTGTGAATTGCTTTTCTCAGTTGACTCTGATTCAAAATATGTTTAAATTGGCTAAGCTTTCGCAGTTTTGGCCTAGATCTATTCAACCCCCCCCCCTTCTAGATCTGGTCCATCCCATATTCGATCCTACACTTGAGTCATTAGTCAATTAAGCTGTATTTGACATTGTGAGTTAATGAATGAGAGTTGATTACATTCATTATATGGGCCCTTGTGTTTTTGTTGATACACATTAATGTTCACTAGCTAGAGGCTTATTTGCCGACTATTCACGTCTCAGAATGTCAATTTAACTTTATATTATGCTGCATAATTCTCGGGACGTGACAGTTTAGTGGTATCAGAGCTCGAAAACAATAGGAATATGTAAGTCCTACATTTATGTGATACCCAAGAATGTACGTCATGGATGATACATATAGGACTTGGTGAGATTGGGTAGAGACGGGGAATAAATTAGTGATAAGAACTAAGATCCCATTCCCACATTCTTTATGATATAACTAAGGACATTAATTAGTTATTTTTCCTTTTCCCAGGAACTTCATTAATTTTTAGCAATGGCCCGTAATCAATGGCAAGCCATGCAAGAGACTGTGCAGGACTGACTCAAGCCCTGCAAAATGTAGTACAAGTGGGGAATCAAGCTAGTGTTGGAAATGGAGCTGGCGATCTACATCGCAGGTTCCATAGTCTGAACCCCCCTCGTTAGTCTAGATTCCCTGACCCAGATGAGGTAGAGAACTGGCTGGAAGAGATGGAGCGAATTTTCCAAGTAATACAATGCACTGCGAGGGTGAGTGTGTTACTAGCTACTTTTCAACTCAACAAGGATGCCAGATCTGGTGGAAGGCCACCTCGGTCCATGTACCTAATGCCGCTGAGTTAGAATGGGAGGGTTCCTAGAGATATTCCGGGCTAAATACTTCTTAGAAAGAGTCCAGGAGAAAAAGACTGTGGAGTTTGCCGCACTTAAATAGAGAGGGATGACCGTAGCTGAGTACGAAGCTCAGTTCTCAAGATTGGCCCAGTACGCCCCACACCTGGTGGGTATAGAAAAGCTGAAGGCCAACCGGTTCATGGATGGTTGCGGCCCATATTCATTGAAAAGCTCGAACCACATAACATCCGCACTTACACAGAGATGGTCCAGAGAGCCCACTAGTGGAAGATACTATGGATAAGGTTGAAGGCATGAGGGGAAAATAAACAATAGAGCCAGGTTTTGTAAAGAAAGGAGCGGCTAATACTGCAGCGACCTTCTGCAGAACAACAACAACAAAAGGCCGAATACTGGTAGAGATTACGCTA
>JACBKR010002645.1:0-33679 GCA_014218235.1 Colocasia esculenta | reverse complement strand
CTGGGGTAACGTTCGTTAATACCAATCATACCCAAATATCAATTATTTCAATTTAAGACTAATGCTTAAGTCTAATAACTTTATTATTCATGTTTTTCTACAAATAAAAATTCTAGGGTGTTACATGGGTACTTGACCGGAATGAAATATTTCAAATTGCTTGGCTTTGGGGCGCGATGGCCCCAAGTTGCATTGGAAGAGTGGTTTTCCACTGTGATTTCAATATGCATGTATGTTGGGTTTAAAAGAAAAAAAAATTAAAACAAAGAAGATATAAGATAATCAAGGATAAATTGTTACGCCGGTGAGTCAGGACCAGGGTTATGCATGGGTCCTCGTCCTCACATGCCAAGAGTAATGGCCTATCCGTGCGGCCAAGGATCCACTGGGATAATCATCGTTTTTGATAAAGGGGAACTCAAATCCCAGATTTCTCAGAGCCACAAGGTCCTTGATATGCTCTAGGAGTATATCATATAGATAGCTTATGGTGAAGGCAGTAGAAGTAGCAGCCTAATGTACCGCTAGATGAGGTAACTCGAATCCTGCACACAATACTCATTAGCCAAAAGATAATAGTCATCATGGAAAAAACATCATGTATAGCAGGGAGCATGCAACAGGATGAAGCATTGAACAAACAGACATGACTTACTCAATTGTTTGTTTTAAACTATGAGGATGAGTGTCTGGTGGAAAGAGTTTGGAGTGCAAGATAAGAGGATCCCATGAAGGGGAAGATTTGCATCGGTCCGGCGCAACGAGGAAGCATGATATGCCTTGTGCAACACGATCAGGATTTTTTTTGGATTTTGAAAATATTCAAATTTTTGTGGAGATTTTTGGAAAGTATTGAATTTTTGTGGTTTGAAAATATTTGAATTTGTTGGGATTTTTGAAATATTTGAATTTTATGGGAATTTTGAATTATTTGTTTTTTTTTGTGAGATTTTGGGAATATTCAAATTTTTGTTTGATTTTGGGAAATTCATCTCTTTTTTTTTGGTTTTGAAAATATTGCCATGCCGTGGCAGCATAGGGTTATGAAAATGGACTGGCGAGGGGTCTGTGTTACCTCCAGTGTCATTAAAGGATGCCCAAAGTGGGGCGGTATTTTAACGTGGTGCTCACGACTGATTGCACTTGGTTGACGGTGTTACTATCAGAGCCATGCCTGAAAAGGCGACTGAGTCTGGCAGGGAGAAGGGAAGAAAATTTGGAGATAAGCGTGGTATGGGTGTTTGAAAAGTCGGGTTTGACTTCTTTCCTTGGCACAATCGTCAGAAGGTTTAGTCCTATTAAGCATTGGGGCTTTTGAGTTATTTTGGAATCTTGAGTGATGACCATTTGATTATAGGGACATGCGTACGACCGGGTCCATTTGGATCTCCGCGGAGACTTTGCCACTCTTTGCCACGCCCTATTGATCGATTTTGATTTTACATGCGTACGACCGGGTCCATTTAGATCTCGGGGACTTTTCCACTCTTGACATGCTTTTGACATTGATTTGTCATTGGTCATTTACTTTGCCCATTTGGAGACATCCTCTTATGACGGAGTGCTTTGGGTGGTTGTCCTTGCCCAGACTACCTCTAAGACCCAATTTTGGCCGAGTAAGAGGAAGATTAGACATCTGTGCCGTTCAGGCGCGGCTTTGTGACGGTGATGGTGTCTACCGAGAGCAATCGGCTTGGGGCGCCGTGAAGTATGTGCAAGTGCCCATGCCAAGGGCAAACTTTTAATGACTCGGGAGGGAATTTTGGACTCTTGGCGTGGAATTCTCATAACGGGGAATGCTGCGATAGCATGACAATGTTGATATATTCATTTTTGTTGTTGATACTGATAGATAATATAAAGTTTTCAAAATAAGAGTTGGAGGGTAAAGAAGGACAAATGCCCTGCGCTGGGGCGATACTTAGAGACTTGAAGAATTTACATTTTTTATTGGAAATTAAAAGGACATATGGGGGCTAAAACCCCGAAAATAGTGCGAGAAGGGTCGAAGGATCCAATTGAAATGGAGAGGAGAGAATGGCGGAAAGGGGATGAATGCCTGCGCTGGGTGAGACTCGGAGGTCTATAAGAATTTATATATATTTTTTGTTTTAAATTAAAAGGACATGTGGGGACTGAAGCCCCAAAAACAGTGCGAGGAAGGATCAGAGGACCCGATTGAGGATGGAAAGGAGAGAATTACGGAAAGAGGACGAATGCCCTGCGCTAGGGCGAGACTCAGGGGTCTAGAAGAATTTACATTTTATTTGGAAATTAAAAGGACATGTGGGGGCTAAAACCCCGAAAACAATGCGAGAAGGATCAAAGGACCCGATTGAAAGCGGCGAGGAGGGAGTGGCGGAAAGACTTTGGAGACTCCGGCGGGGCCGGAGGGGTTAGGAGAAGAAGGAGGGCGCGATGCCCTGAAAGAGAAGAACCGGATGGGCCGGAGGAGAGAAGGGAACAAGTAGGCCACGAGGGGCCGAAAGGGAGGTGCGCCGCGTGGGGCGCAAGATGGAGAGGTGCCATGTGGGGCACAAGAAGGAGATGTGCCCGTGGAGGAGATGTGCCACGTGGGGCACTGGATGTGCCACGTGGGGCACTGGGAGGAGATGTGCCACGGGGGGCACTGGAAGGAGGTGTGCACGTGGGGCACAGAGCGAAAAAGTGCCACGAGGGGCACAGAATGGGGTGATGCTGCCAATATAAGGGGACTGATTATACAAAAGATGAAAATAAATACCTCCGTGGGAAGGGAATGTGGAGAACCCACGGGAATGTGCTGAGAAGCACAAAAGAGGATTGAAAGGAAGAGGAGATGAAGGTCCCCTAGTCCTTTGCCTTGCCGACATTTTGGTTTCCGTTTGGGGGTGGCGTTCTGACCCTCAGGTATTTCTCACATATTTTGCCCAGCGGGCGGATGGTCTTGCTCTTCTCCCCGAAATTGGACGGCTCTCAATAAGTGGATTGTGACTTTCGTCGGAGTGTCAAGTGACAATGGCAACTCCCTTGGAATGTAGTTTAGAGAAAAGATGGGGAGTTCCACTAGAGGAGTTGAAAGCAACAAAGAGGGGACCGTGCCCAAAGATGTATAATGTTTGATGTGGAAAGGGGCACGACCCCTTGAGTAATTGATTGTGCCAAGGATTTGGCCTTGGAATGAGTGAGCACAATATGAATGGTTGACCCCTTCACTAGCGTGGGAAGGTTCACAACAATGGTGTGAGGGGTCATGAGAGCTTGGAGGGAGAGATTCCCTATGAGCATCGTGAAATAACGCCGGTTAGCAACGGGAATGATTTGCAACTTATTAGAAGGCCTCTTGACAGTCGTGATTGGAGGGGAGGACTTCCGCTCAGTGAATGTGCCCGGTATGGAGAACATGACCGAATGCGGGGGATGTAATCATGGATTTTGAAAAGCATGCCCGGTCCTGGGGCTTCCTTCTGCTGACGCTGTGGCTCCTTGGGGGTTGGAACCCGCTCGTTGGATGGGGGTGGATGTGGATGGAACGGCAGGCTGTATGGCCAGTGGAGGTGTAATGAGTATGATAGCAAGGGGTTGCTCGGGTTTGGTTGCCAACGGTGTTGGCGATGTGGGATGTGTAATGATTGGTGTAATGGGGGGTGCAATGATGGGAGGTTTGATGATAGTGGATGGAAGTGTGGGAGGCATAGGTAAAGGCGTACGAACATGACCTGGAAGGTTCATTGTTGTAGCACCAAGTGGTTCGCAGATGGGTTGGCCACTGGCGACTTCGGCCGAGCAACGGGCTGTGATGAGGAGGGGAGGCTGTTGTGGTGGAAGTACGGGAGCTGGAGCAGGTGCAACGTTGGGCACGAGAGCTTCTTCTTGCATAGGGGCATTGTAGGGCCCGGTTGGAGGTCGTTGGGTCCGAGGAGGACGGATAAGTAAACGCCTGGGTGGCGGCATGCCATGGTAGATGGGTACTTGCAGAGGCGCATATGAAGTGGTTGTATGGTGGCGAGATGGATGGTGGATGGCGTCCACTAATCTGTCTTTCTCGGATTAATTTGATTAAAAAGATCTACGATCGGGGAGTCCATTAAATGCACTGAACGTAATGTCCCCGGTCGTAGAGCTCCTCCATGGAGGTGATTTGGTTCATGGCCAAGATGTGCCTGAACCTCGGAGTAGAGTTAGAAATGGTTATTTTGACTTGCTCTGACTCTGAGAGCATATGTTGCATTCTGGTGGCCATTGACCTCCAACGGTCAGAAAATTGCACAAATTCTCGTTGGCCCCCATCTTCTCGGATGCCAGATCCGTGATAGAAGGATAAGGGCTGACGCGGTCTTTATAACCTTGAAGGAATTTCTTATGGAGGGAGTGGAAGTCTCCTGCCTCACTTGGTTCTAGAGAGTAAAACCATTCGAGTGCAGGGCCGTCAAGAGATTTCTAAAAGAGATGCCAATGTGACGGGGTCACGTTGCCAACATGAAGACTCATAAAGGAATTCTTTGACATGAAGGTAGGGATTGCCCGTGCCATTGTACGTTCGGTACGTGGCATCTCCGAAGGATGTATGTAAATTTGAGGGAGAGCCGGCGTGGCGGCGACGGGGTCACCCATAGGATTGGAAAGCTGTTGATTTGATCCAGATCGTTCAATTTCAAGAGAAGAGCATTCTGGAGTGGAGCGGGTGGCTGTGGGCCTGTGAGGGAGTACGGGGGCGGCCTTGAATTAATGGACCGGAGCACGGGGGAGTGCAATTGGCCAGGGGGCCGAGGTGATGAAGAATGTACAGGGGTATGTGGCGAAGTCGCTGGAATGTACAAAGGTGGGTGCCTAGGGGAAGGAGAAGGAGTCATATCCTCAACCAGAGATTGGATTAGACTAATTGTTGAGGGGTGAGTGATCAAGGGCATGCAGGACCGTTTGCACGGTCGGATCTGGTGGGGGAAAGGCTCTTGCCGGGTTTCGACTGGAGGGATGTAGGAGGGGACATAAATTGGTCAGTGCGCGACGTGCGCACATGACCGTAGGAAGTGGATGCTTGTCCTTCACGGTGGTGAGATGGACGGACTTGGGATTGAAATGATTGGACACTTGAATTATCCTCATAGTCCTCATAATTAAGATCGACATGATAGTACTGGTCCATTCTAACAAGCAAGCAAACAGATAAGTTTGAACAAAGATTAATCAAACAATATGGTTCAAAACAAGTTATGATGCTTAGCATTTGTTTTAGGAGTTTCCAATAATTATGTGGATTTAAACATAATTGTGTCACTCTAGGTGAGATTCTAGTTGGGCAGAGTATAAGTACTTCGGGTATAACTAGAATCACCGCTCACCACGCGAATAGATATCTAACCCGGGTCAACGAAATGGTACGCTAGCTCGGTCCGCTGTGAGGGAATCCACGGGGTACAGAGTCTTACGGGGGTCGGGAGAAGGTTTACTAGTCCAAAGGGACAGAATGCCCAATGGAGAGTTTGCCTTCACCGGAAGAGTGTGTGGAGCCAGGATATGAGGGAAGGAGGTCCCTCGATCAATGTAAAAATGCCCTGCATGCAAATTATAACAAACAGACGGCAGAGAAGGCGCGTTTCTGTCAACAGTTTGAATCGCGGCGGGCTAGGCCGCCGCAATACAAACTTAATCGCGTCCAGTTGCCCGGACGTGGAACTAAGAGCCCCGGAAGGCTGTCAGGCCCGCGAACAGGTCCCTGTGGACGGTTAATGTTAGACAGAAATGCGTCGGCTCTGGCAGCCGCTGTGACACAGAAACACGTCGGCCTAAGCCAGCGCGACAAGAAATAGTGATGCGTCGGTATGGCAGCCGCGACACTAAAACTTAGGGCTGCAAAACGGGTCGGGTTCAGAACCAGAAACACAGATTCTGATTCCGATTCCGATAACCGAAATATGGTCCGATTTCGATAAAATCGGAATGGTAATTCTGATTCCGTTCTGATTCGATAACATTACCGGAACTGAAATTCCGATAAGCTAAGGTGTTTACCATAATTTACCTTTTGAGTTTATGATAATTTATCAGAATAATCGATACCGATTTTGATTATTTTTCAATTCTAATTCCGATTCCAATAGCTTATCGGAATATCCGGATACCGATTCTGATAAGCTATCGGTACGATTCTGATAAAGCTATCGGTATCATTTTCGATTCCGAACCAATAATTTTATCGAAATCGGGTCGGAATATGGGAATATCGGGTTCCGTTTACACCCCTACTAAAATGAATCGCGTCCGCTATTTGGGACGCGATTCCAAAGGCACCCGAGAACTAGCTAAACAGCAGTAACATGGAGGATCGGACCAACCCGCCGCGACAATTGAACGCATTGGCCTTGGCCGTCGCGACAAGGAAGAAGGACGCATCGGCCTCGGACGTTGCGATCCTCAACTGAATCGCGTCCGCTGCTTTGGACGCGATTCCAAAGGCCATCCGAAGACAACAAAAAAAAGCGGGAAAAAGCAGGGTGTAAAAAACAAAAAACAAGCAACAAATTAAAAAAACTCAAAGACACAACATGCTTTTGTAGAGTATAAAAATAATATAACTGTAAAGAAGAGTGCCACATGGGGCACGAAGGAAGGGGGTAATCAAAAGGAAAAGCGCAAAAGAAGTCCCACAGTGATCGCCAGACTGTAGGTACATTTTCCGCTCCCTTTTTAGGGGTACGAAGAAAACGGGCCACAAAGGGGGGGGGGGAGGATGGTGATATGGTGTGGTGTGTGGATATGGAGTGAAAAAAAATAGAAAAGACAATAAAAAGAAACGTGATCGCAGGGCACGTGAGGGTGCCAAATGGAGATGCACGGTGAGGGGTGCGAATGGACGAATGATCGCAAAGAAATACCTGTTGGAGCGTGAGGAGATGCGCGGGGGATGTGTGGTCTTTTCTTCCTCTACGAGCACGGCTGGCCGTGGTAGAGGGCATTTCCTCATTTGATTACCCTTGCAAAAAAGATAAAAAAAAGAAGATAAGAGGGGGATTAGCCATGTGGTATAGTACAATCCAAGAATAAATGAATAGCATGGGGAACGACTTACCGTTATGGTGGCTTTTAAACCCTAAAAGGTAGGTGTTGTGTGTGTGTAAAAAAGAGAGGAGTAAAGAAGGGCCACGTGGGCTTGGAGGAGATAAATAAAAGGACGAAAGGGAGAAAGGGGAGGGGGTGCTTCCTCAAACGGTAGATGGCACATCGGCGCTGCCGGAATGGGTGGAGAGGGGGGGGGGGGGGGTGGGGAGGCGTGCCACTTCGCTCCGAAATGTGTGGAGGACAAGGTGAAGGAGCGCTCCTCTGCCTTGCTCCGATTGGATGGACGGGATGGCTTGGATGGCGTGGCGGGCCTCCTTGGTCCGGAGCCGAGGCGGGAATCCGGCAGGGCTTCACCGCTCTGAGTGGACACCCTGACAAATGACCCTCGGGGGTCTATTATAAGCAACTGAGCTTTGAATCGCGTTAGGGATTGCGGACCTGACTGGAATTGAATCGCGTCCGGGGCGGCAGGCCACTATTAGAATCGCGTCGGGTACTGTCGCTGCGACTATGACTGAATCGCGTCCGGGTGGCAGGCCGCGATTAGAAAACCTCTGATTTGACATAAAGGCGCCTGCGACCGCCTTCAGAATCGCGTCAGGGATGACTGTCGCGTCATTGAAACGCGTTGGTTAACCCCGCCGCAACTTCATTTTGGGCACGTGGGCCATAAATGCGGCGACTTCCGAGGTCTGGCGTGTCAGGCCTATGACTAATCGCGGCGGTACAAGTGGACACGATTCAGACATTTCACGTGATTCCAAGGCCCGGGGTGCTCGAGTGCGAACGACTTTGGGGCGTAGGGCTAATCGCGTCGATACGGGACCGAGCATCTCTGATTTGAATGCGTCGGACGGTAGGACGCGATAAGGTATTTATAAATTTTATTTATAGAAATATGCCAAAACAGACTTTCGAATCGCGGCGCTCACAAGCGGACGTGTTCATAAAATGGCATCGGGCAGTCTCGTAAATAAAAAGATAAATCGTTGTCGCGTCATGGAGGGCCGCCGCGATAAGGTTCCTTCGGTCTGTCACATCCCACTGTCCGATGCGATAATGGAATCGCGTCGAGCATGTTGGACGTGTTTTGAATGCGCCCCCAAAGCCGTCGTGACCTGGTTAACGTGTCCTGCGTGGCCGTTGCATTAAGCTCTTGAATCGCGTCCACTTTCCCAGACGCGAATCAATGAAGTTGCTCATGGGCCTTTGTGAACCAAATTACCTTCGGGGGCGCTGCCCCGAAGACCCCGCGACCTGACCGCGTAGGTCAATTCGCGTCGAACACTTTTTCTCCTTGAAATAAAGGGGAGGCACCGAGAAGAAGGGGGTGAGATCCAGAAATATTGGAAAAAAAACACTCTTGCGAGGTAAAAGGAGTTCCATTTGCGGCGTTATAGTGCAACATGAAATTTACCCATAGGGAGCCGAATTCGCATGTCTAAAAGTATGACCAACAAAATTGAGAAGAGCCATCAAGGGTGGTTTATGATGACTACCCCGAAAGAAAGAGGACACAGCTGAGACAACTGTAACCACAGGTGATGAACCTCCACAGGGGAGTGACAATGTCTCCAACATGTACCTCCTTGGAGCTCTCCATCACCCAGGCGTTGCGGTAGCCGGAGGAATAAAGATGATGAGATACCCAGTTAGTTTCCACAAACTCAGGAGAGGCAAGAGACCAAGGGGTGACAATAGACATATTGTCAAATCAGAGCCAAGTGACACAAGAGTCTAAAGAAAGATGCTAGTGAAGACCAAGTAACGCCCCAACGCGGAATATCGGAGCGGGATTACAGTATTAAATATACAGAGGAGAAAAAAATGCAAATCATTGCACAGTTGGATAATACAAATAAATTCCAATTTCATTAATAATGCAACAATCTCCATTACATTCACTACTAACTCATCATCTTCATAAACTGACTAATACATCAACGTATCAGAGCCAAAACTAGGGCCAGAGTCTTATTCAAATCAAATTATTACATAATGACTAACTGACTCCTAACTCATAACTATACTAACGGACTACTACTAGATAGCGCTGGTTGCTGAATGGTCACTCCTGAGTCTCCTCATCGGTCCCATCCTCGTGGTGTGGTCATGATCGACTCACCTGAAACACATTAAATAATACGCAAGATGAGCGATAACGTCCAGTAGACTTAATATCTCATGAACACAAGTATGCTTAATTAGTTAATGTCTTAATGGCAGGTTACTAGAGAGTAAAGTCATGTAGAGCATGTCACGATAACGAGAGAACAATTGCAACTGGCACTGAAAATAGTACAACGAGAACGACAATAGAATGGCCATGTAACGATATAACATGTAAATCGCACAACGGTGCACTAGTAACGATCATGCTTGCACTTGTAGAGATAGCACTTTGATTGTCATAGATTAATCTAGATAGTAAAATGGCGCTGGATGCATGCCGTAACACATCCTATGATCATTTTAACTCCCATGGGTACTGGCACTTTTCGGGCCGCTCCTCCAGGACCTGATCGGGCCCTATTGTGTGGCATTAGTCATTTCTTTTATCTTAGACAATCACATGGATGGCAATAGAGTACCAAGCAATAGGTGAGAGTACTAGACGAGATAGTGAGAGTGTAGAGAGAACGTGAATAGATGAGAGGATATAGATAGTAGATGAGATAGGGACAATTCGTAAACAACATGAAATTTCGGTAGTAACGGTTGCACAGCAGGTGTCGGGTACCGGCAGTCTGGTAGTAGTCACAACCCCCCCTTAGCTGTGCTGTGTACACGGATCAGGTGGTCTGTGTGAACCCAAGATAAGAAGGAATACACTAAGGCTTGGACCGTACTGATCCCTAAGAGTGTAACGTTTTTGGGGTACAACCAGCTCGTTGACTAAGGACGTGAGCCAAAGCCAAGAAGACTACAGAGGTCTTGACAAGGAGTCCCTGGTCCAGTCGAGAGTATTCCCGGTGGAGAGGTGGTCCAAGTCAAGGGAAAATGTGTAAAAACGGGTCCGTCGTGCCTTGGTGCTCGAAGGCCGAGGAAAACGGAACAGTGCACAAAACTTGAGAATAAAATGAGACATGTATATTTAAATAAGTTAGACATTTGCTTCAATAAATTACCAGATACATTATTAAAAATCACGAGGGTATAAGGGCCAATATGATCATTAAGTGTGTGCTTGTGTAAGAAAATCAAGAGATCATCGTTGATTGTGCACATGGCTTTACATAGATTGATTTCATGTATCATTTATCGTCAATTGTTAATACTATTAAGTTTTTCATAACAGTAGTCAATTAGGGTTGATGAAGGTTGGAATGGTGTAAAATTAGGGTTTTATTGTAAAATTTCATTCGGTTGAAGTCGCGACATGATTGGTGGTCGCCTTCAAGTCGCGACGCAAGGCATGGTCGCGTTATGCTGAAAGGCGGCGGGTCGTGAACCGGGACCAGGTCGCGACGAGTCGGTCCGCCGCGTTCATAACGCGACGGACCCCGGGGTCGCGACCTCTGAGACGCGGGTATCGCGCCGTCCGTCGCGACCTCAGGAGATGGCCCGAGCCCAGAAAAGAGGGTTTTGCCTTTTTTCTAGGTGGGTCTGTCTGACACATATCACTAAAAATTCAATAATAAATCATATAAAGATCCAAAAAGCATGAAATCAGTTCTAAACGAAAGTAGACATGTATATCTATCAACATGCACGATTAATTTGAAAATAGACAAGGTTTAGATATGCATTAATCATGTTACTTGTCATTGACCTAACAGGCGCAGTCAGGTTCAACGAATTAATTAGAGATGTACACTTGATGAAAAATTATGAAAAACAGCGGGTTTGAAGCTAACACGAAGTAGTATGTTAGAGAATTTTATCATGACAGGACATCAAGTATGCACGAAGTTTAAAGGTTATCATGAAGAGTTGGGTACATGCAACAGACGGAGATTCAAAGATTTAATGCTCCCTCATGGGAGGTCGAAATAGAGAAAGACCAGGGGCGTTTGAAAGCTAGTGATGTAGTATAACTGAGAATTTTATCATGGCATGAGAACAAGTACATGCAAGAATTAGAGAAAACATGAGATTCGGGTTCATGGTAACAACAGGATTTCATGAATTAAATTCGCCCAAATGGATGAGCGGAATACACGAACCATAGGGCTTTTGAAGAGGTACATGAAGGCTACCTAGGGTAATTATTTCACGATTTTTGCTTGAGAGATTGCCTACCTTTTTCGTTAAGTAAGAAAGCCCTAGTTTGAATGACGAAAATAAGAGAACCCTTCTTGCTCCAAGCCTTCTCCTTCCTTGCTCCTTGGTCTAGATCTTCCCCTCTTCGTCTCCAAAAGTCTTAGCACGAAATTGTGGGGGTGCTAGGGTCAAATGGGATGTGTTTTGATGGCTTATAGAGTTCTAAATCACCTAAAACTCTTTCTTTCTCATCCAACTCCGAAAATTGACATTTATCTCCCACTTTCTCTTATTTATCCACCTATTAGAGTTGGAAAGGGATCCAATTTTGTGGGTGGAGGGGTTAGGGTAGGTAATGACTCTTATTTAAGATATATTGAGTTTTTAACATTTATCTTAACCCCTTTCCAATTATGTAATTATTCGATACGAATTTCACTAATTTAAATCTCATCCCATGATGGCTATCCCTATTTGGGCCCATTCCATTGGGTTTGGGTTATTAGAGTAACCCGTTAATAATTTAGCTTAATGGGTATTACTTTAATTCCATTTGTTTTCATTTATTCACCCTTTATTCTAATTAAATCAATTTATCTCATTATTTAAATAATAAAATTTTATTTTTTGGATTTTAAAAATCCAGGGTACTACATCCTCCGTAGATTCATATCCAATCTGTCGGGCGCTGCCAGCCTTTTCACAAGCTTATAGGCAAAGATGTTCCTTTCTGATGGAGCCAGAAATGTTAGAATGCCTTGGATCAACTGAAGACCTATTTGAACACTCCACCAGTGGCTCGGGGCCTTCTACAAAGGGGCGCCATCTAATTCTATACATAGCCACCACAGAACATTCCTTGGGAGCCATGCTGGCACAGGAAAATGAGGAGGAGAAAAGAACAGGCCCTCTATTACCTCAGCGAAGGTTAGTAGGCGCTGAAACCAGATATTCCCCAATTGAGAGAGTATGCCTAGCCCTGGATTTGCGGTCAAGAAAGTGAGGCACTATATGTTATCGCATGAGGTCAGACTAATATCTAGAGCTGACCCCATCAAATATATACTCTCTCAACCGGCATTGAGGGGAAGGATCGACAAGTGGGCTGTGATATTAATCGAGTTCGACATCAAATATGTATCTCAAAAAGCAATCAATGGTCAAGCGTAGCAGGTTTCTTGCTGTCACCCGGGCCAGAGGATTCTCCGCTCATACAGAGCTACCCGAAGATGAGACTCTCGAAGTGAACCAGCTACAAAGCTGTATGGCAGCTATATTTGATGGGGCTTCAAGAATAGAATCGACCGCATATGGCAATGCAAGAGTCCAAAGATGAAAATAGAAATCAAGAAGCTTGTTATTACTGGCCGACTATGTACGAAGACTGTGGCAAGTTTGCCAAAACATGTCAAAATGCCAAGAGCATGCGGTCATACCAAGGAGGCCCCCTATGCATTTGCATCCGACCCTTCAAAGTTGGCCGTTTGCACAATGGGGAACGGATGTTGTGGGTCCTTTGCCACCTTCTTCGTCGGGATGTAAGTACATCTTGGTGATCACCGATTATTTCTCAAGATGGGCTGAGGCCATGGCACTAAGAGAAGTGACGGGAGAACTGGTGACCCGTTTCATCCAACGAAACATCATTTTCAAATTCAGAAGTCCAGACCGGATCATATCAGATAATGGGACGCACTTCAAGAACCAAAAAGTCTTCAAAATGGCCACTAAGTACAAGATAGATTGGGGACCTCTACTCCGTACAATCCGCAGGCCAATGGCTTAGCAGAAGCTTTTAACAAGACATTGTGCACCTTGCTGGCCAAGATATTAGTGCCAATAAAAGAGACTGGGAAGATAGAATGTATGAGGCTTTATGGGCCTACCGAACTATCTACAAGACACAACGGGCTGCTCACCTTTCTCCCTGGTGTATGGTTCCGAAGCAGTGGTTTTGTAGAGCTCGAGGTGCCATCTTTGAGGGTGGCCAGTTAGCATGGTTTAGCTCCTGAGAATCAGACTAACATTGAAAGGAGAATGGAGAGCTTTCTGACTTGGAAGGAAGCGACTACAACTCAACAGAATATTCAAGTCTATCAAGCACGCATATCACGTGCTTTGAAAAGCTTGTCAAGGTCCGTGAATTCAAAAGGGAGACCTTGTTATGGTCAAAAGAAGAGAAGTTATGGCTGGCAACCCAAAGGCAAGTTGAATGAGAATTGGACAGGGCCGTATGTAGTACAAAGGGTCTACGAAGGCAGTGCCTATGTCATAGTCACCACCGGGGAGATGTGCAATTCCACCCCTCAATGGCAGACACCTGACGCTGTATTATGCATGTCGCCCAGACTTTGGTGACCAACAACATGAGCAACAAGAAGATGAACAAGAACTAGATCTGAGCAACTTCTTCGACGAATGAAGAGCTCGGCTATGAAGAAACGCTGCATTGCAACAACAGGAGTCACTATACTCATCTTCCTCTCATCTAAAGGAGAGAATAAAAAACAACAAAATAATCACCATGATAAAACATTAAACCCTTAAACCCTGAACCCCCGAGATGGTGGTCGCCGATGATGACGAGCAAAAAAAATGCAAAAAAAAGACATGCAAAAGCATGGCAAAAAAAAGAGAGGCAGTCAGCCGCTAGTCGGACCATGGCTCTAAGGCAACGAACATCCCCACAAAATTTGGCAAAATAAAAAAAAAACTCTGAAACTCGATAATTTGGTCTCCGCTGGTTTCATAGAGGGCGATGACAAGAGCCCTCATCATTAAAATAAGCATACTGTTATCTTTTGCATCCTTCAATTGTTTGCAGAACCGTGATTTCAAGAAGCCATCATGTGAACCCTACCCATTAAGGGTATACATAAGTTATTCTTGTGTGGGCTGAGCCTAAACTAATGTCAACACTACTCTAAAATAGTGTCAACACTACCCTGGAATAGTGTCAACACTAGTCTGAAATAGTGTCAACAATAGTCCAAAATAGCGTTAACACTACCTGGAATAGTGTCAACACTAGTCCAAAATAGTGTTAAACTACCCTGGAATAGTGTCAACCCAAACCTAATAGATTAGGCCCAAATAGGGTTAGCCCATCATGGATGAGAAATAATACCAAACGGAATAAAAATAAGTGGTAATTAGGAAAGGGTTTAAATAATTATTAAATAAGTCATATATATCCTAAAAGAGTCCTACACTTACCTTAAACCTTTACCCACGAAATTGGATCCCATCCCAACTACTATTAGTAATGGATAAATAAGAGAAAGTGGGAGTATAAAGAAGGAAATCGAGTTTGATGGAAGGGAGGACTTTATATGGCTAGACTCCTATAGTTAGCCATACACCAAAAAACTCATCCCTAGCAACCTATTTTCGTGGCTGGAACTCTGAGAACGAGGAGAAGGGGCTGGAGACAAAGGAGCAAGGAGGAGGAGGCTAGAACAAGGAGGAGTTTTCTGATTCGTCATCAAACTAGGGTTTTCTTACTCCATGAAAAGGTAGGCAATCTCTCAAACAAAAATTGGAAAAAATTATCTAGGTAGCCTTCATGTACTCTTCAAAAGTCCTATAGTTTCTGGTATTCTATTCATCCATTGGGGTGATGTAATTCATGAATCCTTGCTATCACATGAACCTGAAATCTCATGTTTTCTCTAATGCTCGCAATACTGATTCCCATGATATGAGAAAATTCTCATTGATACTATAGTGCATTAGCTTTCAAACGCCCATGGTTTCGTTCTATTTCAATCTCCCATGAGGGAGATGTTGCCCGGTTGGCGAACCCAGAGGGGGGGGGGTGAATGGGTCTTTAAAAATATTTACTTAGTTAAAACCTGAACTTAAACAAACACAAAAACGTTCTTGGAAGAGATTAGTAATGGTTAGTAAAAAGAACAATCACACAAAGAAGACAATCACACAACACACAGATTTATCCTGGTTCGGATCTCCTCTCCTTAGGAGTCCTACGTCCAGTCCCTGAGCAAACCTCAGGATTCCACTATCTAGGGTACAGTCCCCTATGGACGAAACAAACACCCAGCTCAGCTGGTCTTCCTTCACACTCGAAGGGAACACAACACCCTGGTACCACCAGGTCTTCCTTCACTCCTGAAGGGAAAAAAACACCACCCTGGAAACCACCAGGTCTTCCTTCACACCCGAAGGGAAAAACAAGGGAATCTGAAAAAGGATTGACTAGCCCCTAGATCAAGCTTAACAGAACTCGATCTGAAGCTACAAGCACTGAGAGTTACAGATCTACACAGGTGCTCTCTCTCAGAACTATTCTAGCTCTCTTCTGATTTTTCTCACAGCACAGGGAGCTAAGAGCCAAGGCGGAATGGAATGAAAAAGCTGGCTCTAGAATTCTTGTGAAGACTTGAAAGACTGCAGAGTTGTTTTTGTCTCTTGATCCTCTATCTCTATATATTTTCAAATCTTCTGTTGTATATATATCTTCATCTTGAATGTAGACGATGAGATAGCCGTTGTCTCACAGCTTTGGTGAACGTTAGACTGAAGGATTTGTGGAAGCTTCCAGTCAACAGTCTTTTGTTCTTTTGAGCACGCAAAGTGATGAGATCTTCTGAGGTGACTTGTAGTTCTTTCTATGTCCAACGTTGTAAGATGGTACAACTTCAAGGTTCTGCAAAAGTTGAGCTTTAATGGTAGACAGCTAACACTATCTCCAGATGTCAGTCAACGTTAGAGCAAGTAAACACAGATATAGTAGTGACAGTTTACCGTTCTAAAAAGATACATGCAGAGAATACACGATAATGGAAGATATGTTCTGCGTGCATGCAGAGATACGTTCAGTTCTTAAATGCATAGCAGTCAAACAGGTGAGATACGACTTTGACTATTCAACGTATTTCAAATCAAGGTAAACATTTATTTGATGGAAACATGACTTATGAAATCGTTATGAGATCATGATAGTCTAAGAGAGTCGTTATGATCAAACAAATCGTTATAGACTCAGAAGAAGTCGTATGATAAATACGAAATCGTTATGACAGAAAGTCGTATAACTTCTGAAGAAATCGTTATGATAACTTAAGAAATCGTTATGACAAGCAAATCGTTATAACTTCTGAAGAGAATCGTTTGATAATTAAGAAATCGTTATGACATGAAGTTACGAGTTTAAAGGAATCGTTACGATGACTTAGAAGTCGTTATGACGAGCAAGTCGTTACGAGTTCTAAAGGAATCGTTACGATGACTTATGAAGTCGTTATGACAAGCAAGTCGTTACGAGTTCTAAAGGAATCGTTACGATGACTTAGAAATCGTTATGACTGGCAAGTCGTTACGAGTTCTAAAGAATCGTTACGATGACTTATGAAATCGTTATGACTGGCAAGTCGTTACGAGTTCTAAAGGAATCGTTACGATGACTTATGAAGTCGTTATGACGAGCAAGTCGTTACGAGTTCTAAAGGAATCGTTACGATGACTTATGAAATCGTTATGACTGGCAAGTCGTTACGAGTTCTAAAGAATCGTTACGATGACTTAGAATCGTTATGACGGCAAGTCGTTACGAGTTCTAAAGAAATCGTTACGATGACTTATGAAATCGTTATGACTGGCAAGTCGTTACGAGTTCTAAAGGAATCGTTACGATGACTATGAAATCGTTATGACTGGCAAGTCGTTACGAGTTCTAAAGGATCGTTACGATGACTTATGAATCGTTATGATCGACTTGTTTGAACTTTAGAACTTACAAAGAAGTCGTTACATCTTTACTGGAATCAATGCATATATGTACTTACCATAAGTGCTTGATTTTCTTTGAAGATTTCCTGTGCTTAAGGCTAAATGAAATGTAGTTAGAAAACTTTTGACAGAGTTTTGTTATCACCAAAATAAGTATGTAATTGATTTAAAATTACGTGGGGATGGACTGTTCATCAATCTCCCCCTTTTGGTGATGACAAAACTTAATCAATATTTAACAATACTTAACAGTAAGCAGAAATAAAAGTACTTAAATATGTTTCAAAGATGTTTCAGACATATGTAAGTATTTTCTCCCCTTTTGTCATTAAGCAAAAAGAAATAGGACTGAGACAAAGAATAAGAGACAATGAGGAGAAGGAACACAATCTTTCATTAAGCTTGAGGAGGTACAGGCAAATAATATGCAGGAGAGAGAAGAGAGGCAAAATGAGAAATGGCTTCCCAGGCCTGCTCTTCCTGCCTATCAAAAAATTGCCTAAAAGCTCCATCAGAAATAAAGAAAGTTGGTCCCATGGTAGAAGCCATCCGAGACAGGTAGATGCTGCGCTGCTTGGAGAGAAAGTTGGCATACTCATCAGCATCCATGGAGCACCGGATGAAGGAGGTTTTTCCAAAGCTTGCACAGGCAAGGAATTGATCCATGGTAACAGGGTAGAAAATCTGTTTCTCCTTGAGGACTTGGCGTAGAGCTACAAACACCTTGTATCTTTCAGCCCATAGTTTGTAGGGATCAAGTACAAGATGGATGGAGTTCATGTCCAAGAAGGTGGCAGGAGAGACAGGGGCTTTTCCTTCCCTGGCCTGAGCAGCATTGAGATGAGCTAACTGCTGAGCAGACAAGGAATACAATTCGGACCATTCTGAGGAGTTTAGCCTTTCACATTCTGAGAGGATAGGAGCAAGAACTTCAGATGTCACAAACCCTCTGTGATATTCCCGGAATAGAAATCTGGGAAAACCAACTTGGAGACTTTTCTGAATTTTGATTCTGCCCATGACCCTTGCAAAACGTTCAAAGATAATGGATCCACAGAGACTCCATGATCAGGAAGGAAAGAAGAATCAGATCAGGAATGGAGTGTGGCAAATCCACTCATCACTTCATTCAGAGCGCCCAGAGCTGGATAGGACCTTGATGGCTCGCTTGAATTGGCTTAACTGAACTTCAGGTAATCTGTTGAGATACCTGTAGTTATTGAACATCTGAAAGTGCCTGATCATCTTGATTTCCTTCTGGATAAAAGAAGCCCAGGTGTTCTGGTGATGAAATTTAAACCACTCAGAAAGGGTCAAGGAGTGATCCCTGGGAGGAAATCTGGCTGCCTTAGCCTGAAGAAAGCGATTGTAAAGATCTTTTTGAGATCTAGCCCATTGCTCCTCAGTCTTGGAATGGGCAGAGGAAAAGATTTTGGATTTTTCGGTTTTGGAAAGAGGAGTGTAAGGAAGAATGACTTCAAGGTGGTCAGAGAGGTTGAGAAAAGGGAGGTTGACAAGGGTGGCAAAGACAACCTTTTGTAGATACTCTTTGTACAGTGATGTATGCTTGTTTGTCACTGTAAGAGAAAACCACAAAGGAGGGTAGAGAGGAGTGTCGGAGGAATTGAGTTTTCTTTTCTTGGAGACAGTACTGGAGGAGTCTGTCTTGGAAATGTGGTCTCCTACCTTTAGCACAGACCTAAGGATAGCTTCTTCAAACTCATCCTTAATTTCTGTAAGAAAAGGAGAGTTGATTTGAGCTCCTAGGAATAATAGTGATAAAGGAGGGAGGTGCAGAAGGGTGAAGGAAATCATCAGTGGTAGAAATGCCTACTTCTGGTACTGAAGAAGGACCAGAAGAGGATGAGGCTCCAGCTGAGGATGCTGGAGGGGCCTCAAAGCTAGGAGAGGAAGGAAGATGAGAAGTGGAGGAAGCAGGGGAAGATGAAGTATTAGGAGAAGGAAAAGGTGTGGGAGAAGAAATAGGTCTGGATCTAGGTCTTTTGAAAGGAGGTGGAGCAGGTGGAGCTGTGGAGGCTGTGGGTGGAGATGGAGGAATAGGAGTGTGGGTGGAAGTGGGAGCAGGGGGCAATGGATCTGAGACCACTTCTTCAGGCAAAGATTGCACAGAATCCAACACTTCTGGCCCTGATGGCCCTGATTCCATCACAGCTGGCCTGATGGCCCTGGTACTTCAGCCTCTGCTGCTGCCTGAATGCATTTGCTGCTTCTAGGTGCTGCTGTTGCTGGGGTTGTTGTGCTGGTTCTTCTGCTGGGCTGCTGTGGTTTTCTGGTGGTGCTGCTGCTGGTGCTTTTCTGCTGGTGCTGCTGTTGGCTTGCTGTCCAGATACACTCTGCAGGTTCCTGAGCTGCTGGAGGAGAAGGAGCTTGAGCTCCAACTGCTTTAAAGATTTCAGAGATCATGCTCTTCATGGTGCCCATCTCTTGATTGAACCACTTCATAGCATTGCGAATCTGAACATACTCGTTGCGTGCTGAAGCCTGGCTCAGAAATATAGAATTCACATCTGATTGGAGTGTACATAGCAGTTCACCTTGCACATCCAGCCTCTCAATCACAGGTTTCAAGTTAATGATTATTTTCTGTTTGACCTGCCTTTCAAAAGGTGTGTCAGCTAAGAGAGGTACTTCAGGTGCAGTCTCTTTGTCTTTCTTCTTGCCCTCTTTGGCTGGAGGAGGTTGATCATCATCTTCATCAGAACTTGAGGAGCTAGCTGTCTCCCCTTCTCTGTTATCTAAGTTTGGAGAATCTCTGTGCATTTCCTCCTGATCACCACTGGTTGGAGGTGCTTCTACTGGTTTTTCTTGTAATTGCTCCCCCTCAATTGGAGCATCTTCTTCAACTGGTACTGACTCCCCCTGACAAGGAGCATCCATCATCACAGAGTCACCCTGAGGAATTGGGTGCTCTTCCTCTAGTGGAACCTCTTCAACAATGTGGCCTGATGCCACAGTCTCCTCTGTAACTGGCATAATATCTTCTGGGAGAATATCCTCAATTCTCCTTTCAGCAAAAACTCCAGCTGGCACTTCTGGAATTCCTGGAGCTGCTGCTGACAGCCTTTCTTCTTCTTTTCTGCTGCAACCTCTGACTGATTTTCGGCCATAGATGGCCCTGCCTGCTCTGCTGCTACAATGGTTGGAACAGAAACTGATTCCATTGGCAATTCTGACATCTCAACAGCTGATTCCATCTGAGGGTGAGCACCTGAAGCATCGCCAATGTAAACTTCGCCTTCAGCAACTGAGGCCTTGGACCAGACCCCATTAACTACAGAGAAGCCACTCTTCTTCAAATTTCTGGACCTGATAGCTTGGCCCATTTTCTCTACAACTGCCCCAGAGAGATCAACACCGAAGTGTTTGAAAATCTTGGTAAGTAAATGGGCATAGGGCAGTGACACATTCAGCTTGCTCTTGGTGTCCCAAATTTGTTCTCTGGCAAATTTCATTCTTTCCATTATTACTGCGGCCATATTGATCTCCTTATTTTGAATGGCCCAGAACATTAGGTCAGAATCGGCCTTAGTGCAAGATGAGAAGGTTGCACTTTGGGAACCAAAATCTGACAAACAATGAAGTGAAGGAGGCGATTGAAGGCATTCAGCTGATTTATATCAAGTTTGCCTTCCCTCAATTTGAAGCCCGGCCCTACAATTCCCAAACCCTCTCTTGAGCGTCCTCAGTGTGAACCCCACTAAAGCCTGATGTTTTCACCTCAAAAACATTCTTAGTAGCTCAGGGTCTATTTTGATCAGGGTGCCCTTTACCGAAGAGACAAGGGACCCATCTGCCTCTGTTCTTAAGCAAACGTAGAATGCCTTTACCAAGTCCGGATAACTAACCTCTGAGTAAGTGGTAACGCCCTTCCACTGCATCTGGTTGATCTTTTCGACTATGCTGCTCATTCCATTCTTCTTCAGATCTTCAATGTCTACTTCTTTATGACCACAGAGCTTCGTCTTCACAAAGGTGAAACGCTCCTGCTGCTCAGGAGTGAGAAATTCGGCGCTGTAGCCACCCAAACTGCCGGCGATAGCTGGTGCGGCCATGGATTCAGGTGGGAAAGTTCTGAAGGGTTGTGGAGGAAGGAGACGAGAAGGAACCCTCAGAAATTTCGCGGGAAGAAGAAGAAAGCTTCAGACTTGCAGAGGATGGAGGTGAGAGTCGCTAGGGCATCGGCTCATGCGACGGGACGAAAGAGGGAAAAGAGGTGAACGAAGAAGAGGAATCGTTATCGCATCGATTTAAGGAAAAAATAAATGCTCCAAAAGGTGAGGCGACAGAAAACGACAAACGAGGTTGACCGCCTCGAACGACTTTAGCTTAACTGAAAGGAGCGCTTAAACAGAGGTATTCGAAGTCTTTTCACTTTACAAAAGAGAGAGAGAGAGAACTTATTTAAATTCTGAAATTCTTTATATCAGTTTTAAAAGAAGATCTTTTCACAAAATACACATGCCTAACTCCCTTCTAAGAGATGTAAATCTCTCTTCAGGTAGGGCCTTTGTGAAAATGTCTGCTAACTGATTATTTGTATCAATAAAGGATATTTCAATATTGCCATTAGCTACATGATCACGAATAAAATGGTATCTAACCTCAATGTGTTTGGTCCTGGAATGCTGAATTGGATTTTTGGTGAGGTTGATAGCACTGGTGTTGTCGCATAGCAGTGGAATTGACTTGATTTTGAGTCCAAAATCTCAAGTTGTTGCTTTATCCATAAGAGTTGTGTACAACAACTTCCAGCAGCTACATACTCAGCCTCAGCTGTAGACAGTGCTACTGAATTTTGTTTCTTTGAGGACCATGATACTAAACACCCTGCAAGAAACTGACAACAACCACTGGTGCTCTTTCTATCTACCTTACATCCAGCATAGTCAGCATCAGAATATCCTACTAAATTTACATCACAAGAGTTTGGATACCATAGACCTAAATCATGAGTTCTGGCTAAATAACGAAAAATTCTTTTTACAGAAATTAAATGTGACTCTCTAGGATCTGCTTGATATCTAGCACACATGCATACACTAAATAATATGTCAGGTCTACTGGCGGTTAAATAAAGTAATGAACCTATCATACCTCTGTAGACCTTTTGATCTACTTTCTTACCATCCTTGTCACTGTCCATCCTGGTTGATGTACCCATTGGTGTTGACAGTGGCTTGGTGTTATCAAATCCAAACTTCTTCAACAGTTCTTTGGTGTACTTTGCTTGACAGATGTGAGTTCCTTCCTTTCCTTGTTTGATTTGAAGTCCAAGGAAGTAGTTGAGCCCCCATCATACTCATCTCAAATTCTCCCTGCATTAACTTTTCAAAATACTTGCACAGGGATTCATCAGTAGATCCAAAGATGATGTCATCCACATAAATTTGAACCAACAATATGTGTTTAACTTTTGTTTTTATAAAAAGAGTGCTATCTACTTGACCTCTACTGAAACCATGTTTTAAGAGAAAAGAGCTAAGCCTCTCATACCAGGCTCTAGGTGCTTGCTTTAACCATACAAAGCCTTATGCAATTTAAAAACATGATTCGGAAAGTCTATATCATCAAAACCCGGCGGTTGTTCCACATAAACTTCTTCTTTTATAAAACCATTTAAAAAGGCAGATTTAACATCCATTTGAAATAATTTTAAATCTAGAGCAGATGCGTAAGCTAATAATATTCTAATGGCCTCAAGTCTAGCTACAGGTGCATAGGTTTCATCAAAATCTATGCCTTCCTCTTGAGAATAGCCTTGAGCTACCAGTCTAGCCTTGTTTCTTAAGATTGCACCAGATTCATCTAGTTTATTTCTGAACACCCATTTGGTGCCAATAACTGGATGATCTGACGGTCTAGGAACAAGTGACCATACTTGGTTTCTCTTGAACTGATTCAGTTCATCTTGCATGGCCATTATCCAAGATTCATCAGTAAGTGCTTCATTGACTGTCTTAGGCTCTATTTGAGATACAAATGCAAGGTAATCACAAGGGATCACATTACCTCTTGTTCTTACCCCTGCAGATGGATCACCAATGATGTTTTCAGGTGGGTGATCTTTCTTGTATCTCCATTCCTTTGGAAGAGTTTCATGAGAAATTTCTTCTTGTTGTAATTCTTCCAGAGGCGGATCATCCTTGTCCTCGATTGATGTGTCTTTTAGTTTCTTGGACAATTCATCTGCATCATCATTATCACTATCTACTTCCTTTCTCAAGGAAGGGTAGTTTCATCAAAAATAATGTGCACAGACTGTTCAATCAATAAGGTACGTTTATTAAACACTCTATAGCCTTTGGGTTTAGAAGTGTACCCATGAAGATGCCTTCATCTGATTTGGCATCCAACTTACCAATGTCCCTTTTTCCATTGTTGTGAATGAAGCATGGACATCCAAAGGTTCTGAGATGGCTGATCTGTGGCTTTTTCCCTTTGAACAGTTCATAAGAGGTCTTCTTAAGGATTGGTCTGATCATTGCTCGGTTGACAATATAGCTTGCTGTGTTAACTGCTTCAGCCCAAAAATATCTTGGCAGATCATATTCTGAGAGCATAGTTCTCGCCATATCCAGTAGGGTTCTATTCTTTCTCTCGGCAATGCCATTTTGCTGTGGTGTTCTTGGTGCTGAGAAGTTGTGCTCAATTCCTTGACTCTCACAGAATCTAGCAAACTTTTCATTCTGAAACTCACCACCATGATCTGATCGGATAGACACAATGCTGAACTTTTGATCTTTCTGAACTTTCTTGCTGAAGCTGACAAAGTTATCGAAAGTGTCATCTTTATGCTCTAGGAATGAAACCCATGTAAATCTTGAATAGTCATCAACTATGACAAATCCAAAGTTCTTTCCTCCAAGACTGGTAGTCCTCATTGGCCCAAATAGATCCATATGTAGGAGCTCTAAGGGTTTTGAGGTGGTTACCACGGTTTTTGATGAAGGAGCTCTTGGTATGCTTTCCTTTAGCACAAGGTTTACAAACACCTTCCAATTTTCCACTGACTTTTGGTAGACCTTCCACAAGATTTTCTTCAATAGTTTTCTTATGCCATCTATGCTGCAATGTCCAAGACGTCTGTGCCACAATTCAGTAGACTTGTCTTTACTAGCTGCCAGACAGACGTTTTGCTCTTTGAGTTCTTCAAGGTAGAGTACATACAATTCTTTTCTCTATTAGCTTCAAAGATGATTTCTCCATCCTTCAGTATGCTACACTTAGACTCTTGAAACTTGATTTGATGGCCTCTGTCGCACAGCTGACTAATGCTAATTAGATTGTGCTTCAATCCTTTGACCAATAATACATCTTCAATGACTGTTTTTCCTTTGTTGTTCACAGACCCGCTGCCTACTACTGTGCCTTTCCCATTATCTCCATAGGTGACTGTCCCTTCTTCAGCTTGGAGGTGGGTGAAAAGCTTCTGATTTCCTGACATGTGCCTTGAGCATCCACTGTCCAAATACCATTTGGATGCTCGAGTGTTGACCTGAAATAGAAATCTCAGTTTTAGGTACCCAAGTTTCATTGGGTCCTTGAGGGTTAGTACAACATTTTCCCTTTTATTATCCATTTTTATGTCTTTTGGACATATTCTTTTATGTGACCTAACTTGTTGCAATGACTGCAACAAGACATTTTTGTTACTTTTTCAATATATTTAATGTTAGCTTTGTATGCAATGTCTTGTTCGGTATAAATTTGGAGTTGGATATGTTTTAGGGTAAATTGTGGTATCTTCATTGTCTGGAGGTGTATATCCTATTCCTCGTTTATTTTACCTGATCTTCTAGCTCCTTTTAATATAAGGGAGTTTTTCCCATTTGTGAATTTTCTAGAGTGCTTGCTAGTTTATTGTTTTCTTCATTTAGTTCTTTACTGATTTCTTAATTCATCTGAGCTTTCTGTTTTTCTAGTTTAAGATTTGTTTATTCTTCTCTTTTAAGTCTTCACATAATAGTTCATTTCTTCTCTTAAACTCCGTTATTGTTTTTCTAGTTCCTCATTTTCAGTTTTTAGATCTGAGTTAGTATTTTCAAGACAGGCATTATTCTTCTTACAAGCTTTTAATAGTTTGCATACATTTCTGTATTTGTCATATAGTTCATTAAAAGCTTCTTCTATGTTATCTGAATCTGAATCATTACAGGAATCAAAAAGAGGAATCAGAAGTTACCTTATCCTCGGTATTTGCCATAAAAGCCAGGTTGGCTTCTTCTTCATCACTGCTGCAGCTTGACTCACTGTCTGAGTCGCTGCTGTTTTCCCATGCAGCTGCCATGGCTTTCTTCTTGTACCTTCTGAACTTCTTGGAGTTATCCTTCTTTCTAAACTCTGGCTTCTTGAGCTTTGGACACTCAGCCTTCATGTGTCCTGGCTTCTTGCACTCGTAGCAGAGTGGCTCATTTCTCTTCTGATCTTTTCCGTCTGGTCTCTTGAAATCTTTTTTTTCTTGAAATACCTCCTACCGGACTGGAACTTTCTTCTTGGCCAGGATCCTTTGCAATCTTCTTGACAGCATAGCTTCTTCATCACTGTCTTTGCTGTCCTCACTGTTGTCCAAAGATTCTTCAGATGAGTCCTCATCAGCTTTGAGCGCATTGGACTGCTTCTTTCTACTGGAGGATTCTCCTAATCTCTCCATGTTTATCTCAGGCCATGAGTGACCCAACTAGCTTTTCTAGAGACATTCTCTTCAGATCATTGGCTTCCTCAATGGCCGTTACTTTTGGAGTCCATGAGGATGGCAAGGATCTAAGAATTTTCCTGACCATATCTCCCATTTCATAGGTTTTTCCTAATCCGGCTAACCCATTAGTGATGTCTGTGAATCTACTGAACATTTGGGTTATGGATTCACCTGACTGCATTTGAAATCGCTCATATTGAGTTACAAGAATCTATTCTTGTCTCCTTGACCTTATCTGTGCCTTCATAAGTGATTCTGATCTTTTCCCACATTTCATTGCGGATTTGCAGGCTGAAACTCTGTTGAATTCTTTCTTACTTAGCGCACAACACAGCATGCTCTTGGCTTTACAATTTAGAGAAATTTTTTTCTTGTCTTCATCTGTCCATTGAGCTTTTTCATTTGTTACCAGAAGATCTCCTTCTCTATTATCGACCAAATTGATAATCATGTCCTTGCAGGAAGTACTCCATTCTTGTCTTCCAATAGGTATAATCTTCACCATCGAACAAGGGAGGTCTGTTGACTGACTGACCTTCGTTGTGACCTTGGGCTGCCATGGATCTTTACTCTTCAGATCGTTGGATCTTGTTCTTTGTCGAAGAGACTCGCTCTGATACCACTTGTTGCCCGGTGGCGAACCAGAGGGGGGGGGGTGAATGGGTCTTTAAAAATTTACTTAGTTAAACCTGAACTTAAACAAAACACAAAAACGTTCTTGGAAGAGATTAGTAATGGTTAGTAAAAAGAACAATCACACAAAGAAGACAATCACACAACACACAGATTTATCCTGGTTCGGATCTCCTCTCCTTAGGAGTCCTACGTCCAGTCCCTGAGCAAACCTCAGGATTCCACTATCTAGGGTACAGTCCCCCTATGGACGAAACAAACACCCAGCTCAGCTGGTCTTCCTTCACACTCGAAGGGAACACAACCCTGGTACCACCAGGTCTTCCTTCACTCCTGAAGGGAAAAAACACCCACCCTGGAAACCACCAGGTCTTCCTTCACACCCGAAGGGAAACAAACAAGGGAATCTGAAAAAGGATTGACTAGCCCCTAGATCAAGCTTAACAGAACTCGATCTGAAGCTACAAGCACTGAGAGTTAAGATCTACACAGGTGCTCTCTCTCAGAACTATTCTAGCTCTCTTCTGATTTTTCTCACAGCACAGGGAGCTAAGAGCCAAGGCGGAATGGAATGAAAAAGCTGGCTCTAGAATTCTTGTGAAGACTTGAAAGACTGCAGAGTTGTTTTGTCTCTTGATCCTCTATCTCTATATATTTTCAAATCTTCTGTCTTGTATATATATCTTCATCTTGAATGTAGACGATGAGATAGCCGTTGTCTCACAGCTTTGGTGAACGTTAGACTGAAGGATTTGTGGAAGCTTCCAGTCAACAGTCTTTTGTTCTTTTGAGCACGCAAGTGATGAGATCTTCTGAGGTGACTTGTAGTTCTTTCTATGTCCAACGTTGTAAGATGGTACAACTTCAAGGTTCTGCAAAAGTTGAGCTTTAATGGTAGACAGCTAACACTATCTCCAGATGTCAGTCAACGTTAGAGCAAGTAAACACAGATATAGTAGTGACAGTTTACCGTTCTAAAAGATACATGCAGAGAATACACGATAATGGAAGATATGTTCTGCGTGCATGCAGAGATACGTTCAGTCTTCATTAAATGCATAGCAGTCAAACAGGTGAGATACGACTTTGACTATTCAACGTATTTCAAATCAAGGTAAACATTATTTGATGGAAACATGACTTATGAAATCGTTATGAGATCATGATAGTCTAAGAGAGTCGTATGAATCATAACAAATCGTTATAGACTCAGAAGAAGTCGTTATGATAACTTACGAAATCGTTATGACGAGAAAAGTCATTATAAACTTCTGAAGAAATCGTTATGATAACTTAAGAAATCGTTTATGACAAGCAAATCGTTATACTCTGAAGAAAATCGTTTGATACTTATGAAATCGTTATGACTAGCAAGTCGTTACGAGTTCTAAAGGAATCGTTACGATGACTTATGAAGTCGTTATGACGAGCAAGTCGTTACGAGTTCTAAAGGAATCGTTACGATGACTTATGAAGTCGTTATGACTGGCAAGTCGTTACGAGTTCTAAAGGAATCGTTACGATGCTTATGAAATCGTTATGACTGGCAAGTCGTTACGAGTTCTAAAGGAATCGTTACGATGACTTATGAAATCGTTATGACGAGCAAGTCGTTACGAGTTCTAAAGGAATCGTTACGATGACTTATGAAGTCATTATGACTGGCAAGTCGTTACGAGTTCTAAAGGAATCGTTACGATGACTTATGAAATCGTTATGATATCGACTGTTTGAACTTTAGAACTTACAAGAAGTCGTTACATCTTTACTGGAATCAATGCATATATGTACTTACCATAAGTGCTTGATTTCTTTGAGATTTCTGTGCTTAAGGCTAAATGAAATGTAGTTAGAAAACTTTTGACAGAGTCTTGTTATCAAAAAATAAGTATGTAATTGATTTAAAATACGTGGGGATGGACTGTTCATCAGGACGAATTAATTCTTGAATCCTTCAATTACATACACCCAACCTTCGTTTGCTTGCGAACCCCGTTTATACTTGAATTCAGAGCATGAGAAAATATTCCTAAACCGACATCTTGTTAGCTTTTTGAACGCCCTTGGTTTCGAAATTTTATCATGTATTCACTCAAATTAATTCGTTGAACCCTGACTGGTCTATTTAGGTCACCTAAAGGAACCCGATCAATGCATATCTAAACTGTTGTCATTTTCAAATTAACGTGCATGTTGATAGATATACATGTCTACTTTCGTTTAAACTATTTTATGCTTTTTAGATCACCGTGCTATTTTATATGGAATTTAGAACGTCCATGTATCACAGAGGACTCGTCCTGGGAAAAAGGGAAAAAGGGCAAACCCACCTGTTAACGCGACGACGCGATCCACCGCAATATCAGTGGGGTCACGCCGGGCATTGACATCGCATCAAGAACGCGGCGGCATAAGTTGCCGCGATTCACTCCGGACCGGCCAGACCGGCCAGGCCCCATGTCGCGCCCGACCGCCCTATCGCGACTTGAATCGCGACAGGTAGTCTGCCGCGTTTTCATGAATCCGACCAGAATGGAAAATTTTGCATATGCCCTGTTGTTTAAGCTATATACCCCTTAATTAGCCATGATTAACCATGTTATAGTTAATTCGACTTGGTAAATAAATAAATGGCATTAATGATATATTTAATTATTTAAAATGACATTTGCACGACTTGTCATATCCTCAAGATTTCTTTACACTTACACACACACACACACTTATATGCCATTTGACCTTGATAAATTATGCAATAATGTATTCGGTAAATTAGCAAATTAAATGACTAAATTACCCTATTTTTATTAATACAATTTTTTCATTTTTATACGCGCATTTTAAATACAATTATCGTTTTCCCTCGGCTTCGAGCACTCGAGGCATGACGGACCCGTTTTTCTACACATTTTCTCTTGACTTAGACCACCTCTCCACTGGGAATACTCTCGACTGGACCAGGGACTCCTTGTCAAGACCTCCGTAAGTCTTCTTGGCTTTGGCACACGTCCTTAGCCAACGAGCTAGTCGTACCCCAAATCCCGATACACATTAGGGATCAGTACGATCCATGCCTTAGTGTTTTTCCTTCTTGTCTCGGGATCACTCCGAACCATTTGGCCGTGTTCACGACACGACTAAGTGGGTGGTTGTGACTTCTACCAGACTACCGGCACCCACTTAGTGCAGTGCAACCGTTACTATCGAAGTTTCACGTTGTTTTACGAAATTGTCCCTATCTCATCTAATGTCTATTCTCTTATCTGTTCACGTTCTCTCTACACTCTCATCTATCTCGTCTAGTACTCTCTTATCTCTTATTGGTACTCTATTGGCCATTCGTGTGATTGTCTAAGATAAAGAAATGACTAATGCCAGCGCAATAGGGCCTGATCAGGTCCTGGGAGGAGCGCCCGAAAAGTGCTAGTGCCCATGGAGTTAAAATGATCAAGGATGTGTTATGGAATGCATCCAGTGCCAGTTTACTATCTATATTAATCTATGACAATCAAAGTGCTATCTCAACAGTGCAAGCGTGATCGTTACTAGTGCACCGTTGTGCAATTTACATGTTATATCGTTACATGGCCATTCTATTGTCGTTCTCGTTGTACTATTTTCCCTGTGCCAGTTGCAATGTTCTCTCATTATCGTGACATGCTCTACACGACTTTACTCTCTAGTTAACCTGCCTTTAAAATATTAACTATTTAAAGCATGCTTGTGTTTATGAGATATTAAGTCCTACTGGGTTGTTATTCGTTCATCCTGCGTATTTATTTAATGTGTTTCAGGTGAGTCGGATCATGACCACACTTACGAGGATGGGACCGATGAGGAGGCTCAAAAGTGACCATTCAGCAGCCACTATGCTATCTAGTAGTAGTTTGTTAGTATAGTTTGTTGAGTTAGTGAGTCAGTTAGTCGTTAAGTAATATTTTGATTTGGAATATAGTACTCTGGGCCCTAGTTTTGGCTCTGATACGTTGATGTATTAGTCAGTTTATGAAGATGATGAGTTATAGTGAATGTAATGGAGATTGTTGGATTATAATGAGATATGAGGTTGTTTGGTATTATTTCCATTTGTGTAATGGTTTGTTATTTATTTCTCGCTCTGTACTATTTAATAACTGTAATGCCGCTCTGATATTCCGCATCGGGGCATTACAGTTTTGTGGTATCAGAGCCTAGGTTATTCTTAAGTATAGGATGATCTAGGTTTAACCTGCCTTGACTTAGAGTCTAAATTCCATACCTATGTGAGATGGGTAGAACCTTGGGTAATAAGATAAAATGAACTCACACACGCACAACTTAGTGCAAATTCAGTAACTTACATTAAACATTCTCTTTTGAAGGAACTTAAACCTCAACAATGGCAGCGGAGCGTGCACAACTCCGTGACATGCAGCAAACAATTCAGCAACTTACTCAGGCTTTACTCCAAGCTGCTAGAGCCAATAATAACAACAACAACAACAACCAAGGAGTTGGTGAATTATACAGAAACTTTCGCAATCTGAATCCACCCCGATTCAGTGGAACCACAGATCCTGATGAGGCAGAAAATTGGCTCAAGGAGACTGAGCGTATTTTCACGTTATGCAATGCGCGGATGATGATAAGCTACTGTTAGCAACATTCCAGCTAGAAAGGGACGCCCGCGCGTGGTAGGAGTCCGTTGAGGCTACCCGAGCAAATGCACAGTTCTCATGGGAGGAGTTCAAGGAGAACTTTAACTCTAAGTACTTCTCTGAAAGAGTCCAAGAGAGGAAGGCCTCTGAGTTTGCTGCACTTAAGCAGAGGAACCTCACAGTTGCGGAATACGAAGCACAGTTCTCCCGATTGGCTCGATACGCCAATCATCTGGGTAGTACAGAATGAATGAAGGCAAAGAGATTCCTTAATGGGCTTAGGCCCGCTTACATCACGCAACTTGCGCCATTTGATATTCAGACCTACCAGAGATGGTTAGGAAGCACAATGCCTGGAGGATGCGACTGAACTCACTGAGCGCATCAAGGGTAGAATGTTCAGGAAAGAGCAAACTTCCGGAGCATCGGCAAGCCTACTAACGGCAAGAAAATGCCGTTAAGTATCACTGACGGGCCAAGCCAGGAGCGGAAGCCCAAAGTCCCCACCACTACTGCTCCGAAAACCAACCAAGATGCAAGCATTGTGACAAGCTTGGTCACACGACAGAAGAATGCTGGAGGAAGGCAAGTGCATGCCTTCATTGTGGGAGTCGAGAGCATCAGATTCCCGAATGCCCATTACTGAGGGAGAATGAGAAGTGTCCTGCGGGGCCGAAGAAGCCAGGCAGACTTCAAGCCCTGCAAGAGGTAGAGACCACCGAGGAAGGTGGAGTTGTGGAAGGTACACTACCAGTCTTTTCTCAATCAACATTTGTTTTGTTTGATACTGGCAACACATTCATTCATATCACAAGCATTGTTGATACTTTAAATGAGAAACCTGCATCTATGACATTGAATTACCTGTTAAACACCACTAGGAGAAAGGGCTCAATTGAATAAATACTATCCATTGGCTGATGTTAATATTGGTGAACTCAATCTAAGAGCTGACTTGATCTGTATGCCTATGGAGGGCTACGATGTCATTCTGGGAGCCGATTGGCTATCCACGTATGGGGCTATCGTGGATTGTAGAAGAGGGAAAATTTCTTTCAGTGAATTCCCTAAGTTGACCTTCACAGGACGTAGGCACAAGAGACACTTGTCCCTCGTCTCTGCTATAAAGGCACAAAACATGATAAGGAAAGGGAGTATGGCATTTCTTGCGCCATCGTAGTGGAAAAGAAAGCAGTTAAGATATCAGACATCCACATAGTGCAAGAATACCTGATGTGTTTCCCGATGAGCTACCAGGCATTCCACCTGAGAGAGATGTGAATTTCTCAATTGATCTCGTACCTGGAGTTGCACCGATTTCACGCCAACCCTACAGGATGTCCCCTGCTGAATTGAAAGAGTTGAAAGAGCAACTGATGGAACTTCTAGAAAAGGGTTTCATTAGGCCAAGTACTTATCCTTGGGGAGCACCAGTGTTGTTCGTCAAGAAGAAGGACTGATCTATGAGGTTATGCATCGATTACAGGCAGTTGAACAATCTCACTATCAAGAACAATACCCTCTGCCGCGTGTCGATGAATATTTGATCAGATATCAGGAGCAATTATTTTTCAAGATTGACCTTAGATCGGGATATCATCAGATGAGGATTAAAGACGCAGATATTTACAAGACAACTTTCAGGAGCAGGTATGGTCATTACTAATTGTAGTCATGTCTTTTGGACTAACCAATGCTCCTGCAGCTTTTATGCAACTAATGAACAGCATCTACCGGCCCTACCTCGACAAGTTCGTCGTGGTCTTTATTGATGATATTCTCATATACTCCAAGACCAAGGAAGAGCATGAGGAGCATCTGAGGATCGCTCTGCAAATCTTGCGGGACAACCAACTCTACGCCAAATTGAGAAAGTGTGAATTCTGGCTCGAGGAGGTGTCGTTCCTAAGTCATGTATTTCCAAGGACGGTATGCTGTCGACCCTTCCAAGGTAGAAGCTGTGCTGAACTGGGAAAGGCCGACCAATGTCACCGAGATCAGAAGCTTTCTTGGTCTGGCTGGATATTACAGACGGTTCATAAAAGATTTCTCCAAGATAGCTGTACCTCTTATGGTCTTACGCGGAAAGAGAATTCCTATGTCTGGAGCAAGGAGTGCGAGAAGAGCTTCCAGACACTGAAGCAGTTGTTGACATCTACACTATCCTCGCATTACCAGTCGAAGGAGCAGGATTCTCAGTCTACACTGATGCATCTGGAATCAGTCTAGGCTGTGTACTAATGCAGAATGAGAAAGTGATAGCTTATTCTTCAAGGTAGTTGAAGCCACACGAAGTCAATTATCCTGTCCATGACTTAGAGCTAGCTGCTGTGGTATTTGCACTCAAAATCTAGAGGCATTACCTGTATGGGAACAATTATTGTCTACTCCGACCACAAGAGTTTGAAGTACTTATTTTCTCAGAAGAAGCTCAACATGCAAAAACGGAGATGGCTGGAGTACCTAAAGGATTTTGATTTCAACATCAATACCACCAGGCAAAGGTAACAGTAGCTGATGCACTCAGTAGAAAGCCAGTAGCTTCGATATCTATCTAGTCATGGGCGAGATGCAATTGTTAGAGCAATTTGCCAGTCTAGATCTGAATATTGAAAAGAGAAGTGATAAGATGTAGTGGCTAATCTTAAAGCTCAACCCGACATCTTTGTCGAGATCAGAGAGCAATAGGCTAATGATCCGT